>PVJL010014187.1:0-29134 GCA_004026885.1 Lyroderma lyra | reverse complement strand
GGGGGGTGCCAGGCTGTGGGGGGCCAGACTGTGGGGGCCAGGCTAGGGGGGTGCGTTTGCATCTCAGTGTAACCCCTGGCCCCCTGCCTTCATTTGACAATGGTGTGCTGGGGAGTTGCCACAGTGACACTGAGCAGAGAGCTGTCACAGACGGCCTCCAGGCCAGGTGGGAAAGGGGGAGGGGTACTGACGCTGTGGGAGAGCGGAGATGGCTGCGGAGGGGGCTCCCAGCACGTGCAGGGATGGGGCCAACGCCCACGAGGAAGGGCTGTTACTGGGTAGCAGCACACACCGTGCACCGTGCCACTCTCATGGAAGGGGGGCGGGAGGCGTGCGAATAGGAAAAGATGCAGGAACATCAGGGGATACGTGTGGGAGCGATGAGGCCATTCTGGCCATTCTTTTTCTTTTTATTCAGTGGAACTTCGAAGAGGCTCAGGCAGTAACTCTTAAGTGTGCTGATGATTTGAGAAAAAAGGTGTGAAAGTGTCTTCCTGGAGATTTGAACAGGCAACTGGAAATGCAGCCCTGGCGAAGTACTTAGGGTCTGCTGTCATTAATTTAAAGAACACCCGGTCAGCACAATCGTACGTAAACGTAATGCTCACGAAGCAGATGGGAGTTGTGTGACCAGGTCTGGGGTTTTGCCGTTCCAACGTGATGAGGAGAGAAGGGAGCAAAGTAACTGGGGGTATTTGCAAGCAGGGATCGTTACGCTGGGCCACGGAAGCCCGCTCGGTAACGCAGGACATGAGAAAGAGGTAGACATTAAGAAATTACGGAATTGGGCAAGAAGAATCACCCTACTCTAATTACCTACAAGTTCCAGAGGAGAAAAAGCAAACATTTTTCAAATGCAAAACAAGATGTTTGGCCAAGCCACAGCAGCTAAGACTGAGGAGTGAGCTGAAAGCAGAACGGTTGGGGAGCACGAGGCAGGGCGTGCTGCGGCCACTGGGGACCTAAGCCTTCCTTCTCAATGGCCACGTGGGCAGGAGACACGCGTCACGCTGGGACCTGGAACCGACACTACCACATGAAACTGGAAGCTTCCAGTGATTATATTCTCAGTGAAAAGGTCAACTGGTATTAAACAAACAAATTTGGAAAATAATAAAAAATAATTTACAAATCTGATCTCTGCTTGGATTGAAAAATGGTAAATTCAAAACTTACAGACAACTAAATATGAGGTCAAGGGTAACGAAAAGAATTGTTCAGATCATGTATTACTTCAAGAATACAAAAGGTAAACCCAGAGGAAAATAGGAAATGCTATAAGGAATGGTGATGAAAAAAATGGAATTGAACGTAAGTACAAACAAAAGTTGCTGTATACACCCCAAAATAAATAAATAAATAACATCATGGTGGTGAAGAGTTAAAACACGACACAATTACAATGTTAAAAAGCAGCAACAGTGAAGAAAAATGACTCAAGTTCAAGAGCTTTATATATTTTAGAAAAAGGATAGAAGCATTGATTAAATTTAGACTGTAGTTAATTAAAAGTGTCCTATTAACATTTCAAAAGACCAACTACAGTATAAAGCACCTAAAAGAGCACAGACAAAAAGGTATTAACGAGTTTAATTTTAAAGAAAAGAGGAAAAATAAAAGGGGTACATGGGAAAATAGGGCGAAGAGAAAGCACAAAAGGGGGCAGAAATAACTGCAAATACATTAGTCATAACAATAAATGTAAACGAACCAAACCATTCAGGTAGAATTCTGATACATACTGGAATAAAAAGATAAGTATGGTCTCTAAGACGCCCTGTAAGGTAAAGATGCAGGTATGTGGAAAGTAGGATTGAATGACAATATCATGTAAATGTTAACTAAAAAAATGTAGTGGCTACATTAGTATCAGGCATGGTAGTCATTAAAGTAAAAAGAATTCTTGGAGAACAAGAGATTGCAATCTATTGTTCTGATTCCTAAAAATCATGATGAAAGTATCAGTAAAGAGGAAAAGTGTAAGTTTTCACAAACGTTTCAAACGAATCCTTTAGAGGTGTAGCAGGTAGCACTGTCTGATAGTAAGTGCTCAGAGAAACCAAAGTTTATTTTTTATCGTATAACTGACATATAATATCCTATTTATTCCAGGTGTACCTGAGAGTGATTCACTATATATGTAACAAAATGATCCCCATGATAAGGTTAGGTACCATCTGTCACCCTACAAAATTATTACAGTATTATTGACTGTATTTCCTCTACTGTACACTACATCCCTATGATTTATGTATTTGCTAACTGCAGTCTGTACCTGTTATTTCCCTTCGTCTATTTTGCCTTCCCCCCAACCTCTCCCCTCTGATAACCACCAGTGTTTCCTGTATCCATGAGTTTTGTTTCTTTTGTTTTTAGTTTGCTTTTTAGATTCCACACATAAGTGAGATCATACAGCACTGGTCTTTCTCTGTCTGACTTATTTCCCTCTAGGTCCATCATGTCACAAATGGCAAGACTCCATTCTCTTGTATGGCTGAGTAGCATTCCACTGTGGGGGTGTGCACCCCATCTTCTGTGTCTATTTGTCAGTTGATAGATACTTCCTATCTAGGCTATGGTAAATGATGCTGCATATATCTCTTCAAATTAGTGTTTTCAGGGTCTTTGGGTGAAGATGCAGAAGTGGGACTAAATCATATGGTATTTATTCTATTTTTAATGTTCTGAGGAAACTCCATACTGTTTTCCGTAACGGCTGCACCCTTTACATTCCCACCACCTCCCTTTTCTCCACATCCCTGCCGACACTTTTTTTTTTTTGTCTATTTGGTAACAGTCACCCTGACAGGTGTGAGGGAGGGCATGTGTCAATGAAGAAAGGCGAGGGGACATGCATCTGTCCTTCCAACACGTGCTGTTGGGACAAGGAGAGTTGAAGGGGCGAGGACAAGGCAGCTCCTGCTTGGGAGGGCTGTAAGTGCAGCCGTACCCGAGGAGGCTACGTTCTGACTGTAACCAGGAAACAGCCGCATGTGAGATTCTTGAGAAGTGAAGCTAACGTTATAACTGTGTTTCTTTACCTTAAGCATGGACAAATGACAAGCCTCAGGAGAGGAAACACATTGTCAGGGCAGGGAAAGCCAGATTTCCTAAATGAGTTTTCACACAAATAGGATGAGACGAATTAACGAAACTGACTGACCAAGGTTGCTCAGAAACATGTCCCATGTTTCGGAATGCAAATAGGATAACAATACCGGATGCATGTTCCTTAAGGCATTTTTGAGAGCTACTTTTTGTTGTAAAGGAGGCTTCAGATTTAAGGAGAAAAATTGCGATTTGTTGTAAACTATTTTTACACTCATTTTTTTCCTTGAATTAAGAGAAAAATGAGCACTCTTAGTGAAACACTATATCTGATTAATTTAATAATATTAGAATAATTTTTTCAATGTGAAATCATTAGAAATGGAATGGTGAGTATTTAGCCCTAGCGCATGAGAAATTAATTAGATATTCTTTTAATTTTCTCCCCCCAAAAAGAAAAAAACACACAAAAATATAGATGCCAAAGATAGTCTAAGAAAGCACTGATGTCCCAGACTTTATTATTTTGCTTTGCTTTATGTGTCAATTTTAGTTTTTTTCAAGTGCAGAGATTTGATTCTGATTTTATTCTGAAGTACCACAGTAATGAAAGTTAAAAACCAAGCAAAGCAAGTTTAAGGGAGGTAAGGCAGTTTTCAGATTTCAGTTTCTTTATTAAATCATCAGTGGTCTTTGATAATTATAAAAGGAGTCTGAATAATTTTTGCTGAATTATATAGATGTTATTTTTAATTGCAATGATCTTCATGGCTTATCAGCTTAAAATAACAAATAAACACAAACTAAGTTATTATATGGGAAACATGATAGCTAAAAGTATTAAACAATCATCATTCAACTTAAGTAAACATAGCTAAAAAGGAAATTAATACCTTTGTTTGAAATGGGAAGAGTTACCATAAATACTTAAGGACATGATTGTTGTTTCTGATTATTTAGTCAAGATAAAAAGTCAAATGTTTAAATAAATAACTCAGTGAATGTAATTATTATATTTATATCTGTTTCACACACTTTATTAAGACTTTTAGTAAATACCATATGCATTCTTAATGAACATGGTTTGAAACTTTAATTAAAAAAAAAAATCCTAAAACACACAATGCCACATTTTTACTGGTTTGCATCAATCTAATGCTTCCAAAATTTGACATTTTTATTTGCTACCACTGGTCCTCTTTATAATAAGTCCAGCAATTCTCTTCTTCATTCGAACAAACAATTCTAAAGCTTATATTCTCTAAGAAGACTTTACTAATTAGAAGAGAGCATTTTTTTCTGTATCTTTAATCCTTGGGCCAGAGAAATCTTTTGAAACATTAACATATGTTGTTTTTGCTTCCTTGATCTTGCCCATGGGGAAATTATAACAAGGCTGAATGAAGTTTAAGAAAAAATAATTTCCTGGCTTTATTTTTCTTGAAAAAGTCTAAGTTCTTGGTACTCGTGTTCCGGTTAGGTTGTATGAAGTCCCAAGAGACAATTGCTCCCACCCAGAAATGCAAGTTAGATCATCAATAAAATTATAGATTTTGCTAAATTATCAGCTAGTTTAGAATGCAAAGAAGGCTAACTAAACTTATTTCCAAAAAATAGTGAACTCTGACTGGGAAAGAGAAGCTAATAGATGCAATCATCATTAGAGGAGCAACAATAAGATCCATCACAAAGAGGTCCATCACAGGTGGGGGTGGGGAGAAACAAGCAGAACTTCTAATGACATATGAGGGCTCTCATGAAAAAATCCAACCCTAAACACCTCTATGTTTCATATTACATGGCTCAACACTTTCTGGACAGCCCTCATACACCCGTGCTTGATTGAGAGACTGAAATTCCAGGGAGTCCCAGGCACAGAAGAGGTATGAACCCACCACTGATACTCTCCCATGGGCCAAACAAATCAATGGAACTTGTTTTCCAGAGATTGGAAAAAGGGCAGGGAGATGAAACATTGTCCTTGAGGTACACAAGGTGTTTCCCAAGTGTGACACAGCAGCTTGCAGAAAGAAGAAGAAAGGCCAGGAGACCTGAGATAAATCATTCAAGGTACACTAGTTTTTCACAAAATATGAAGCTGCACTTCAAATACACTGTTTGAAAACTGCAGTCATGACAGAGGATCTGAATTTCTGAAGGATTTGGGGGTGTACAGAATTAAAATATAGGACAATAAGAGGACCAAGGGTAGAAAAGGTAAATGTAATGAACTGTTATCAAGTTCTCATAATAGTTGTGAAATAATATTAAAATAGTATATTATTTGAAGAATATAATAGATAACATACAGTAGATAATATATGACATATGTAATGAAGAGTATGTCAGTAGAAGTATAAGTATATTATTTGAGGGTAGTTTGTGATAAGTTAAAGATACATATGTAACCATAGAGCAACACTTACAAAAAGTATAAGGAGATGTATCTAAAAGTCAATATGAAACATAAAACTGAATATAAAAAATTATGTAAGTCACCCAAATGAATCTAGGAAAGCAAGAACAAAGAAAGAAATGGCAAACAGAGTTTTAAAAGAAAAGGTAGACACAGCTATAGCAATACTACATTAAATGTAAATGGACCAATTACTTGAATTAAGAGGTAGAGATTCCCATACTCCATAAAAACACAAAAACCAAATATATGATATATACAAGAAAAATATTTAGCTATTGCCTGTGGTAGACAGATGCTTAAAGTAGTCCTATAATTCCTGCTTCTGGGGTTTTGAACACACATGTGATCCCCTCTCCTTGACTGTGGGTATGATTTGCTTTTAAACCATAGAATCTAGCAAAGATGATGAGCTGTATAGAGAGGATTTGAAAAACACTAACAATGAATTTTATCTCATTGTTATTTCTATACAATATGTAGGTATTTTTAGTAGCATTTCCAAATGAGCATGAAACATTTACCAAGACAGACTATATCATAGATTATAAAACAAGTCTTAGTGCATTTCAAAGACTGGGGGATTTACAGAGTATGCTTTCTGTCTACAGTGGGAATTATTCAGAAATTATAAACAATCAATTATCTTAAAAAATCTCCAAATATTTTTATTTATTTTTTACTTTTTGGGGTAGTTTCCTGGCTGGGACTCGACCCCAGGCCACGGCATTGAGAGTGCCGAAGCCTAACCACTACACCACCAGTGCACTCCAATATTTTTAAATTAAGCAGCATTCTTTAAAATAACTCATGAACCAAAGAAATCACAGAATTGGAACATGCTTTGAAATATATGATAACTAAAAGATAATAAATGCATATAGCAAAATATGTTGAATACAGCTAAAGCAATGTTTTTGAAAAGTTATAATTTTAAATGGCTATGTTAGAAAGCAAGAAAGTGTAAAATTACTGTATATATATTTCCACCTTAAGAAGTAAAAAAAAAAAAAAGAAAAAAATCCCCAGCACATTAAATCCAAGGTAAATAGAAAAAGACAGTAATAGCATTGAAAACAGATATCATTGTAGTGCAAAATAGGCAAATAATTGAGGAAAATTAATAAATTGATTGTTTTGCTTTACAAAATAATGTGATTGTTAAATATCTAGCAAGTTTGATAAAAAAATTACAAATAACAATGAATGAAAGGATCTCTATGAACACTTAAAGAGAGTGTTATGAACAACTTCATACTAATGAATTTTGTAACATGACTGAAATGAAAAAAATCATATGAAAGACAAATCACCAAAATTAATTCAAAAAGAAATAGAAAATATGAATAATCCTGTATATTGTAAATAAGTTAAATTTATTACTAAGATTTTTCTTAAAGAAAACTCTAGGTCTATATGATTTTACTGGTGAATTATATCAAGCTTTTGAGGAAGAAACACCAGCAATCTTAAACACACTCTTTCAGGAACTAGAGGAGGGTATATTGTTCAACTCGCTTTATATAAAAGATACCGAATTAGAGACAGGTATTATAACTAAAAGAATTACCGACCAATATACCTTATGATTACAGACGCAAAAATCCTTAACAAGATACTAGCAAATTACGGGAGTTCCCTGATGGTGTAGTGGCTTAAGGCTTCGGCGCTAGCGCTGTCAGTGCTGCGGCCTGGGTTCAATTCCTGGCCAGGGAACTATCCACATACCAAAAAGCAAAAAAAAAAAAAAAAAAAAAAAAAGATACTAGCAAATTAAATCCAGGACTGCATAAAAAGATAATACATCATACAAGTAGAGTTTATTCCCAGCCAGGGAGCTACCCACATACCAAAAAGCAAAAAAAAAAAAAACAAACAAACAAACAAGTAGAGTTTATCCTAGGGACACAAGGTTGGTTTAATATCAATCATTGAAATCCACCACATTAACAAAACTAAAGAGAATAGCCATGTGATCATTTCAGGAAAGGGCCCGGATAGGTTATAGCTGCAAGATGTGTGCAGACACATGAAAGCACAGAGGGCCCCCCCCAGACCTTTGGGGGCCCTAATGTGGATCAAAGCAGAAGAATGATTCTCAGCCCCGCAGATTTCCAACCAAGGTAGCAGAAGGACTGAGATGCTGGACCTGAGGAGGTCACACAGGGGAGAAAGAGGGATGACAACACGGCAAATCTCCATGGACAAGGGACTAAGGGTGGATAGACACCCAAACTCCAGGTAGTGGCTCAGCACCTGGATGTGCTAGGAGACCTGGCGCACAGCTACAGTCCTGCACACGGTGGGGTGGAACCCCAGTTTTGCTGAGATTAACGTTCATTTTCCTCAGCAAAGAGATTATCATTATGACAGATATTTTGGTGATAAATTAGTGATGGGAACATAGGAACTAAGCAAGTGAAGATACAAGTGATTACCCTCACCTACAGGGAAAAACAATAACAATGAACAATCGGACAAGACAGGAAACGTCAACATGATTTCCTACGTGATTCGACAGTGAAAATATTTACATAGAATCAGGCCACCAAAAATTATAATGTGATTACGCTGAAAAGATGGACTCGTGTGTGTGTGTGTGTGTGTGTGTGTGTGTGTCATTCCATTCAGTAGGTGACACTTTTACCTGGAAATCAAGAAAGAGCACCACATTTGTGTTGCATAAATTCTTTCTGCAAGCGCTGGGAACTGCCTTCTAAAACTATGTACACCCACAACCTGAGTAAGCACTGTGTTAGTGTGTCAGTTCTACAATACGGAGTTTGGACATTCATTGAAGGGTTTTGAAGAACGGTACTAGTGACAGTAAGAACATGTAAATGCATAAACATATCTGCTTGAGTAAAACACCAAAGTAACATTCATTAAAATTTAATTGTGGTTATTCAGGATCATTCCTCTCCCTCCCTCCCTCCCTCCATTCCTTCCTCTCTTCATCTCTTCCTCTCCGTCCCTCCCTCCTTCTCTCTCTCTCTCTCTCTCTCTTTCTAGTAGCTTCCAGATCTTTAATAATGGACCCATATCACTTTTAAGTTAAGAGGAAACGCCCAATAAGGTTACTTTTTAAAGAACAGAAATAAGGGAGCTCCCTGGTGGGGCAGTGGCTAAGGCTCCGGCGCTGTCAGCGCTACGACCTGGGTTCGGTTCCTGGTCAGGGAGCTGCCCACAAAAAAAATAAAAAAAACAAAAGACTAGAAATGAAATCAAATAACATTGATAGGGCTGCAGAGCTTTCCTGTCAGGGTTTGCACGTTATACCCCCACAGGAAGCCGAGGTGACCCGCGGAACCCGGTTTCACGTCAGAGCAGCCGAGCTCCAGCCCCCCGGGTGAAAGGCAGACCCTGCGCTGCGGTCACGGGAAGGACGCACGGGGGGTCCTTCACCTGGTCCAAAGGGACGCCCTGAGAAAGGCAGGCCCTCGGGGGGCTTCTGCCGCTGGGACCCCGCCGTGCACAGCCCTGTTCGTGCTGCCGGTAGTCTGTGAGACGGGGCGCCTCGTTATCGGGGGATTCTTTACGTCCATTACTGATTTCCTTGAAAATCACGAGCGAGTGACCCTATCCCAGCCCCCACAGCACCGCTGAAGCACAGCCCCGACTTCCATGGGGATGCAAAACACCCAAGGCCTGTTCCCGAGGTGCTGCGACTCCAAGTTACCAAGCCTCTTGCGACTGTGGCACGTGTTTACCGTCGTCAGAGTTTTGGTCACCCTCTTTCCCCTCGGGGAGATCGGGCTGTAAGACAGCTCCGTGTAACGGGTCCCCCAGAGAGGAGTGGGAGGCGGGTGCCATCCGCGGGGAGGCGGGCGGGCAGGTACCCGCGGAGCTCCAAGGACCCCCACCACGGAAGCCACGACCAAGAGTGGTCCGGTTTTGTGCCAAAAATAAACTGGGTTGGGGAAGTCTGTTTTAAAGCTCTGTGATCAATAATCCTTGCGACAGTGTTTATGTTTCCTCCAAGCCCCCAGACACCTGGGCTCTCCGTACGGAAGGTTAAGTCAGGCCTGCAGCGATGGAGAACAGAAACAGCTCCCTGTTCCGTCCCTCCCCTCAGAAGGGAGAGGGACAAGCGGGTGTTGGGCTCACGCCCATGAGGCATTTTCCACGGAGCAAAATGAACTCACAAGGACGTCAAGCAGCAGCTCCGGCTGCGGCCCTGACCGCCACGAGCACGTTGCACGCCTGGCACCGCCTTCCGCCAGGCCTCACCGCCTCTCCGCCGAGACAGACGACGGCCGACGGCTCCTTGGGGTGACGGCGACTTCCACGCGGACACCTGGGTGCCAGCCGTGTGCAGCCACTCTGCCCGCAGTGTCTACCACGGCCCGCGTCTCCCCTCCGGATGAACCGAGAAGCAGAGCCATCAGAAAGTACCAGAACTCGCACACGTTTTGGCCTCACTGCTCTTTTATCTTGTCCTTCACGTGCTCTCAGTTTGCCTTCTGACCCTATTTTTACATAATGGCTTTTATTCCAGAGCCACACGTCATTTTTCTTGCCACGTTTAGAAAATACTGAGAACTGGGGACTCGCTGGGGCCTTCTGTATTTATTTATTTGTTGTTTACTAAAATGTAGGCAGTGACAAATGAGAGGGGTTACGCTTCATTTGTATCTGTTGGGTCAACCCCAGGCAAGAGAACAGATAGATTTTTGAAGTTCTAATGAATCGATTCCAAATCTCTTGAAATTATTAGACCATGTCTATTTTTGAACATTATTTAATAGAAACAATCGGTTTTTCACATTGGAGGAGGGGGTGTTCTTGTCACACGTCAGTGCTTCAGGCTGGACGGGGAAGTCACACAGCAGATGGCCATTACAAACGGGACGATGGAAGCGTGACAGCCCCGGAGCTCACGGTCTGGGCGTGGAGGCCGGGGGACGCCGGAGGGTCACGTGCGGGCCGCGGGCCGCGCTACCTCCAGGCCAGAGGGCTGGCGCACAGGGCAACGCCCTGGGTTGCTGCTGGCTGCGGGTCACCCCAAACGGCCTGCCCAAGTCCATCCCCTGCGATAATGCCCCACGAGTCCACGGCAGTCCTTGTACCAAATCAACGTGCTAAGTTTTAAAATGAGCTGCGACACACGCATCCAAGTCACGTAGCTAATACTGCTCGGGAAGTCTCCTGCAGGCTATCCAGGACCAGTTTCAGCACTGTGTAATTCCATGGGCTTCATTTTTACTACAAAATAGTGAGTTTGTTAGGAATACAATGGTAATAAAAACAAACATTTACTGAGCACGGGTCCAAGCACCGTACGTGTACCACGTCACGCAGCATTCACGACAGTTTTACACGTAGGCACGAGTGGTACATCCACTTTGAAGCTGAGGACCACATGACTGGGAGGTCACAGATTTCCTTAGGGGATCAAGGACACTGTGACATTGAAAGTTGGACTGTCTGAGCCTGGCATACCTGCCACCACACTGGAAGGATGTGGGTTCTACCGTATTTCAGTGATATTTGCGTAAGATTTGTCTCCCTGGTAGGCAGCAGGTTTTGCTTCTTAAAGTTCATTAAGTACAAATGACCTTGAAGTTCTATCTGGCCCAAGCGGAAAAGCAGATTGCTTCCCGGCCCTTGGGATGTATGGGTCTATTTCTCCTTCACTCTGATACAGTATCAGTAACATCTTGGTGGATTTAAGTTCTGATCCTCACACTATTGTGGGAGAGAGCCACGAAACTGCTTAGAACAGGTCGCCCAATGACTTCATTGTTGAAGAATGAAATTCAGCTGAAGAAATCGCGCGTGGGTGCTCGTGACGCACTGCTTATCAGAACAGTGCAGGCAGATGCACTTGACACAAGGAAATGCCGAAATGTTAGTAATAGGAGCAGAAACCAGAACTTCGCAATCCGTTCATTCAGTTATTGAACGACCCACGTAGGTGTCTCATTGCCGTTTAAGTTCAAGTAGAATCCTTTCTGTGCCAAATGGAAGAAGCAAATAAAAGTATTTTCAGATAAGCAGTGATTCTCCAACTCCACGATTTTGCCCCTTCTGTGATACCTGCAAACTAACGTATGTGCTAAATACCCCAAATGAGCGGATTTACTTTGAGACTCAGAAACGATGATGGAGAATGGCACGCTATACAACCAAATGCTTCTCGGGACAACTGGGCAGGCACACGCCTGGGGCCACGCCGCAGAGTCCACAGCAGATGGGCTCAGACACAGCTCCAGCCTAGCTCTGTCCTCAGGGCACTAACGCTTTCGACGGCGGTTCCGCAGCTCCCGGCTCTGAGCACAATCCCGGAGGTTCTGGAGTCAGCGGGGTGGGGGCTGAGCACTGCCATGTCTCACACGAGCCCCGCCGGTGCAGTCGCTGCTGACTCGGGGACCACACCGTGACAATCTCGGGCTCACAGTACACGGCGCCTGCCTGCGCCTCCGCGCGGCTCCCGCTTTGCTCTTGTTTGTTCTTGTTCTTTCTTCCCTCTCCTCAATCCCGCTCGCTCATTTCTTTTTGCGTTTGCTTTGAGTGCGGGCGTCCCCACTGCGGGCAGCAAATGGGCTAGGGGCTGGAGAGGACCTCTCAGTGGTCTAACGCACCCAGACCTTGCCGGATTCTAACTGCTTTTACCATCTCCACGCCCGCCGTGTTGGAACAGCCTGCATGGGTTGAGTTTCTGTGGGTCAGGGTCTGAGGTGAGGAGTGTGTTAAATTTACTCTTCTCCATCTTACATAATGACTCTCATGGAAGGTTTTCAATTAATGGCTTCGCTTTCTAGAATAACCAGAGAGAAATCACCAGAGGAGGGAACGGTCCTGGGGTTTTTCACATATGTCTTCATAATCATTGAAAATACACAATTTCTGGAACCTCTAACCTGCAATGGTTTTCTGGCATTAAAAAACGTTTTAATAAAACTTTTTATAAAATGAATCACCATCGTGGAGGGAAAACTTTTCCTTGGCCTCCCCGGGTTCCCTGGGTGCCAGCTGGATACACGATGCGGCTACTGATGAAACCTCCTACTTTAAGTAAACGCAGGAATGCCTGTGGTTTGGTAGGGACCATGCTTTTTAAAATAACATTTATATAGACTTACTTTCATTAAAAATAATCCTTAACTTCTTCCTCTGTATTTTGTCAAACTTACAATGTAATGAAAATAATTATAAAGTTTCCATTATTATCATTACATTGACACTGAAGTATCTGAATGTCTGAAAGATCTGATGAGCACTTACTGGAACATTCCCAAATTACTGATCTGATCAGCAATTAATCTAAATGTATCACCTTTCAATTTTCTACATCAGCCTTGATGGTGCATATTGATAAACATACTGCTTTTTAAATTTCAAAAGATACATTTAAACAATTGATTTTCTGAAAGAATTTTAACTCACTTCTAAGTCAGCATTTCTAAGTACCTATATTTTTTTAAATAAAAATAAATTATTTTACCTAAGGTTATTTGTGCTTAACTAGTATTGGAATCTTGATATTATTTTTGGGTCATGGAAATTTAGTTCAGTGAAAGAATTCTCACCCCAATGTGATAGTTTTATTTTCAGAAATGTTCCTGTGGCAACATTTAAAGAAAGTGATACCTTTGGACATCAGCAAATATTTGTAGACGTGACATAATGTTTCAAAATAGATAGGTACATTTCACTTCTTTCACTAGACTGAGAGAAATAGCCCAGCATGGCTGATGGCAGTCTTGAACAGTTACGTGCTTGCATGAGATAACTCAGCAAGCAAGGCAAATTTCTAGAAGGAACAGTGCTCCCAGTACTTAAACCCCGAGGTAGATAAGTGCACCATTATGGTGTAAGATCAGTTTACCCTAATCTTGGTTGTAGCTCTCTCCCATTCCTTATCCATATACACTCTGATCTCATTCTATTGACATGAACCAGTTTCCACAGATGTTTCTAATGTTCTGCACAGCCTTTTTGGAGGCAAGAAACTCCATTAACACTCATGCTCAGCAGTTTGACAAGTATAACAGCCCCAAGAGAAACAGCCCGATGAGAATCCCATGAGTGTCACTGCACTGGCAGTCTCTACCATCAGTGGGGTCCAGTGAAGAAGGAGGAATGTTGTCCTTGGTTGTGAACTTCAGCCCTTCTGACCACATAAAAATATGGTAATATGGATCTCACACATGACCTCCTCTTGTGTATCCTGATGCATTTTTTAGTTATCAAATTCTTGATAACAAGAGATTCCAGTGCTCAGGTCACTGGTAGATACGGCCTCTTTGCCCACACATGTCCTTTCTGAGTATCCGCTCCTCTCTCCAGAGCCCTGGCTGCCTAAACAGTGCCAGATCATACCCCTCCTTTCCAGCTAATTTGATTAAGGAAGGAATGATACCAAATTCTAAAGGAACTCTTTATAGGCTAACTCGAGACACCAAGATTCTCCCTCTTAAAAATTTGAACTAAAAAAAATAAAGATTAAAGTAAATGGATGATTTACTAATCCAAATCAAGTTGAAAACCAAAATCGTGGGGAATCCTACCTTAAGAATCTTCTAAAAACAAACAGAAAGCAAGAATGAGAATAGGTTAAAAATAAAGAAAGAGGTTAAGAGGAGAGGTCTCCAGCTCCAGAGACAAGGAGATGAAGAGGTCAAAGTCGAATGACTTCCCAAGCCCCACTAGTGCAAGGTGCACTCCTCAAATTGGCTTCTCCTGCATCTTTTCAGTAAACTCATGTTTTCCTGAATTAGAGTGGCTTTCTGTTCTTGATAAAGAAATAATTCCCTAATATACCCTGTTGTAGTCTCTCACCATTCAAAGCAATTGAAGAAAAAACCTATCAGGATGACAAACTTCTTGAAAGATAGAGATTTTGAAGTGTGTATCTTGGCTTTGCATACAATTTGGAAGTTGATCAAATCTTAATTATATTAATACTTCCTATAGCATTGAAGTATATAATTTCTTTTTTATTGACTTCTAAAACATGAGCATTTCTAGGGTAGAAAGAAAAGGAGTCAGTGAGCCCATGTAAACAATGAGACTCATCCATCATGAGGAATTTACAGAGCACCTATTATGGAGATGGGGAGTATAATGTTAAGTAACTCAAAATCTGTGTGCATGATCTGTTAGAGTGAAAAAACACGCACCAACCAGGAAAGGACATGGTAAAGCCACCTGACAAAGAGTTTTCATGGCCCCCACCTCCCCTCTCTGTGGAAGCAATCATTATAGAGATAACATCTGCCTTCTTTCAGTTTATTCTGTGTGCCAAGCAGCCCATGCTGTGTGAAGCACGTTACATGTGCTATCTCATTTAACCCTAGAGCAGCCTTTCAAGGACTACTTTTAGGGACACATAACTGCACAGATGAGGGACGAAGGCTTACACTGCCCACTGGCACATGACTGGTGAGCTGAGCCAGTTCCTATAGACTCTGTCTCTCTGTCAGTATTGATGGAAAGGAGTGAGATGAGGAAACCCAGAGAAGACGCTTTGGGAAGTGACGGGAAGGAGTAGCTCTTCTTTGGATGATGCTTTTTAGCTCGTGCAAGAGAAATGCTGTCCAGTCGCTGAGATGCTACCGTCTACAACACAAGTGAGTCTTACATGAATGTTTGCTTCAACTCGGTTAAACGAGAAATAACGATTCGACGATTATTGCCCAATATCTCAAGTGGAGTCACAGATGTCCTATTTTCAGCAACAGCTGAATAGTAACAGAGTGACATAGTGGAAAAGCCAACAGGCTTGTCGTCAGTTGCCTCTTACCAAGCATGTGAGTGTGGAGAAGTTACTGAATGCTTTTGGGCCTTATTTTCACCATCTGCAAAAATGAGAGGCGTAGCGTAACTGATCTCAGGTAACAGTTTTGGAGGCAGGTCGAACTCCACGGTGCCCCCGGCAAGGCCGGCCACAGTGCTGATCCGGCAATGTAATGCGCGTCCCCGGGTCAGGGCAATGGCACGCTGCGAAGAGCTGAGGAGGAGAGAAGCAGCAGCACAAACACGAAGCAGATCTTCCCAATGGAAGAATTCTGGAGAGCTTCTGGATAAAGGGATTTCAATCTCTCTCCCTCTTCCTTCTTCTAGGTGTTCCTGCATTTCTTTTGGGAGCAAGAGTGGTTTATGTTGCTGTTAACTGGTGCCTTCAGTCACAAAGCACATCTGACTGCAGCAATTCCGGGATGAAGCAGAGAAGGAAGACCTGTATTGATGATGTACATTTATAATATTTATAGGCTTTCACCTGGTTGGTGTTACCCCGAAGTGCTTCCCTGGACTCCCCACACCCACCCATGGTGAAGTTCCTGTTCTCTATGCCGCACTCACAGACAGTCTGATGCACCCTCTGTGACACATCGTTCATAGGGACTCTCCACTTGTCTCTGCACTAAAGTCCTTCAGAACTAAGGCTACATCTGTCTCGTTTTTATATCTCCATCTCCTGATCTAGCTCAGGGCTTGTCACAAATGGGTACTCAGTAAATAACTCCATGAATGAATGAATTACATTATCTATGTTTGAAGAACCAGGCTGGAGTAGGAAATAATCTGTGAAGGACAATCGAGTGAACCTCTCTGTTTTAGTATAGAAAAGTCAAGCACAGGTAGGAAAGACAGCATGAATTCTGGGACAGAAACCACATTAGGAATAAGGAATGTGCCTAGAACTGGGGAGCTTCTCATGCTGTGACTCTTACAGTCTAAGAGTAGCAGGCAATCAATGTTTCCGTTAGAATGTTTCCAGTTACCATGATATTAACCGTATTGAGTCTCAAGTTGACAATAATAACATAAATTTATGTCATATGTCAATGAGTTTGGAGATAGGACTATTTCAGGGCATTACATTTAGCACATAAATAGTTCACCAAGGGTCCTATTTTAGCTCTGACACCCTCAATGTCTTGCTTTTTCACTTCAAGCTTGTTCCTTCATGGGAACAAGATGGCTATGCCAATGTCAAGCACTTCATCTTCATGGAATAGCTTCCGGGGTGAGGAAGAAGTGGTTTTCTTCAATATAATATAGAGGTTAGACAATTAATTTTGGAAACTCATCCTAGAAAAAGTGCTATGTACCTCACTGCTGAATATCACTACAGTAACCTTTGAGGTACTCCCCTTAGGAATGATGCTAGCCCCTAGTCCCCTTTCAAAGCAGTTTTGGAACTCTTCCTGGAATGGCCATCAGAGCTGTCATCATGCCCAAAACCTGACAATTTTGAGTTTGTGAGCTTGCCACCGTGCACTTACATTGGAAGTACCGTACAAACAACTCGGTAGGGTGTCAGAACCTCGGCAAGGTTATAATAGCTCTGATGGCCATTCCAGAAAGAGTTCCAACATTTAAATGTCACCCGGACCATGCCACGTGGATTTCTGAAGGGTTTGATGAATGTAATTTGGATGGTAAGTTCCTACTCCTTGACTATATTTAGTTTCAAACATAATGAACAGACTCAGCACTTGTCCAGATTTTGTCCTCACTTGAATTTCTTGCTCTCAGCACATAGAGAACATTCCAGAATGTTAGAATATTATTAAATGAGTGAATTAATA
This sequence comes from Lyroderma lyra, assembly GCA_004026885.1. Lineage (NCBI taxonomy): Eukaryota > Metazoa > Chordata > Mammalia > Chiroptera > Megadermatidae > Lyroderma > Lyroderma lyra. The sequence continues at coordinate 12,130 of PVJL010014187.1, read as the reverse complement.
AAAAATAAATTATATCCATATTTTTCAAAAGATGAAATAGGCAGCAAAAACAATAACTGGCGAAACAAACAGAATGTAAAATTTGGACGCGAGTCCATCTCCAGCAGCAACAATGCTATTGGTAGATTTGCCTTCCTTACTCCACTCCTCAGAGAGCAATCATGGATCTGCAAAGCCCGAGGAGACGGAGAGCATGTTCAACAGGTTTGGGGTACAGAAAAGGATACGCTTTCTAAGAGTATCTGCTTTATAACAGTCATGGTTGTCACCATAAGTCTGATTAACTGGCTTTTTGTCACCAACAAGCCTTTTAATTCTGAGACAGTGGCAAAGGTAAATAATGAGAAAACTTCATCATTCTGTAAAATTGCCATTTTAAAGAATGAAACTTTTATGATGAAAGAAGGAAGTTGGCTGAATTATGTGCAAACTGCAATTTGACCAATATTGTTTTTCATAATAATTGCTCTTAAGGTTTCAGCCGTATTTCTCTTCTTGCACTAAAGTCATATTTCTTTGAAGTGACAGTAAATTCTATTTTCCTGTCCTTATTCGCTTCAGTCAGGTGGTGCTAAATGATTACGATGAAAACCTACACATTTCAACACATCCATTTTCTTCTCTTACTCCCTTCAGAGTTATCACTGGAATCAATTCATTTTGGTCACAACATCTTCTTTTGCCTAATTATTTCCAGTACCTTTGATGTAGTTACATTGATTAAGAACTTTCAGATTTAAATATAAAAACACCAACAGATGCTTTTTTAAAAAATTACTTGCACTTGTAAAGATGCATTTTATTAACAGTAAGAGATTCTCCTCACTCAATAAAGGATACAAAATCATACTATGTAGGTTTGGGGAGAAAAGAACTTAACTGCATAATTTCACCCACATAATAAATCCTCTTACACATTTTTATATTGTTAAAACTATTTTGGATTTAAAGTTTAAGGATAATTGTACAGATATAGTTTTTAGACATTTAATATCTTAATATTTGTGCAAGTTTTTCTAATCTGGAAAGCATGAGGTCAAAGAAGTAACCAATCACCTTCTGGAATTAAGTAAACTAAACTAAACACAACACAGTCGTGTCTTCCTTTTAACTCACAGAACATTCTACAGTAAGTTTTCAATGTAAAAGTACCCAGAATAAAGACTGACAGATGATTATCCTTAAAATATTTTACAATTAACTGTATCTAATAATCACCAATAGTCCTCTGGCCAAAGTTTTTCTAGTCTTCTGGTTGAATGGAGTTGGTCTCCTTCCTAGTAGACTGATCACCATGGGCCCATGACAGTTTCTTTTGAGTTCTTGCATGTTGAAAATGGTTTTCTAGAGGCCTGACATTAAGGGGATGAACTGGATAGAAAATCCCAGGTCAATTATTTTCTCCATTTAAAAAAAAATACCTACACTGTTTTTGATTTATATGTTGCTGTTGAGAGATCTTATATGAATGTGATTTTCTTTTTGTTTGTAAGTCTTTTGGCCTGAAATTCCTAATTATTTTGTCTTTAAAGTCTCTAGTTGACTATTTCTGGTCAATTTTCCTAACTACATAATTGAACCTTTGCCTAGATTTATATTTTGACTTATTTCTAGATGTTTTTCTTAAATTATTGTTTTAGATATTAGTTATATTCCATTTTTATGTTATTCTTCTTCAGCTATTCCAACTATATGATGTTTGGATCTCCTTTGCCTGTCTTCTACACCAATCACATTCTTCCTTTTACCTCTTGTTTTAGTTTATTGTCATTTTCTTGTCCGTTTTCATGCCCTTCCTTATCCACGTTTTGTAGATCTTTCACTTTGTTGTCCTCTTTCCCACATGAGCTTTGCTGATTTTTCTTATCTGGTATGGGTGGGTTCCACTGATGGCCTTGCTGGATTTAGGTGTTTATCTGTCACTTACATGTAGTATCAGGTTTTTAATAGGCTCTGATCTGTCTCCTGATTTTTCTGTGCATGTGTCATAACCCATCAATGGATTTACATGCTCTACTTGTGATTTCTGTGGTTTTTGAAGGATACATAAAAAGATTTGAATTGCAAAGGCTTCTAGTAACCCACAAAAATCTAACAACTTTTCCTTATTTTCTTGATGAACAGTTTTATGAATCTAAACTTATTTGAATGATTTATCTACAAGTCCATTGGTATTTGCCAATTTTAAAATATTCTAAACATTTTTGTGCACTGTCTTTCATTATCCATACCTCATCTGGTACCCAAATTTAATTGTACCCTTCTAAAAATTATTAAGATTGCTCCTATCTGATGTTTTCCCATGCAGTCACATTTTATTTTGTGATCCTAAAAGAAAACATAAGCAAAATATGGTGGAGGGGAAAAAGAAAAGAAAAAACCCAAGGACAAACATCAATAGCAAAAAGAAGACTTTCGAAGTCTACAGTACTTGGACGTCTCCATCACAGGCCACCTTCCGGCGAGTTCCCTTTGCCTTGGGTGCTTCTACACCTGCAAGTTATCCTGCTTTGCAGCTACCTAAGCTGTTATGTTTACTACTCACAAAGCAGCAGTGACCTTTTTTCTACATGAAGTAAAATTACTAAATCCTAAAACTTGAGGAATTATCAGTGATTTCTCACACTGGTAATGAACTCATAGGAGTTTGGGGTAGAAACCTATGCTCTCCTTTCTTTAATGAGTGTATTTACATATTCTATATTTTAGACATATAAAAAATACCAAAAAAGTATTCCATATTTGATACAACTGAACCACCTGAAAATGCTATTGCATATAAAATAATAACATTTTATACTTCAAGTACATAGGCATCAACTCCTTAAATTATTTAATTACTCTTAATGAAATCTATTGAAAATGACATAAAAAAGAACCAGCTTTTTTTTCTCAATTCTCTAATGTCAGTTATGTGAGATAGCAAACACTAACTCCATATTTAACTGGTAATGTTTTAAGAATTGAGATTTGCCAATATTGTCATTAGACCAAGTGCTTTAAATATATATTTAGGCTTCATACTGCTCACAAAAAACATGTTTGGAAAGACATGCCAAAAACATGACAATATGCAGTGTTTTATCTGGCAGCCAGCATTAAGGAATGTTTCGTTACTATGACTCACTCATGGGTATCACGAGGCTCTGAAGTTTGTGAATTCAGACCTCAAATACACTGTCCCCATGTTTTCTATTAGTTTAATTTTGAGGGTGACATGTGGGAAGTTTGCTTGAATTACAGGCATATGTTGGGATCCAGGGGTGAAGAATGGATGGTGGAGACTGTGTTTAGTTTGGGCTTTGGGCACAGGGACACTATTAGTGTATTTGGAAAAGCTTTTTCTGTTATATATAACTTTGACTATAAAAATAAATATCTGTCCCTGTATTCTCTTATTATGTTTTTCATCATCCACAAGGACTCATAGCTATTTTGGGGGTTTTAAATGACAAGTCAAACATTGGAAATAAGTAGGTGTTGAAATGCTACACAGCTGTTAGATCCCTTTAACTATTTATGGTTTTATTTGCATGCGTCCATGCAATTAATTTAAATATCACTAAATCATTGTATGAGAGCTTATTAAGTACCAGAGTCTAAGTCTTTGCATATTTTAATTAATGTAAAATTATTATTAATGGAAAAGATTGTGTTGCAATCTTTACAAGGCAGACACTATCACTGGCCTGCTATATACACAAGTAAACGGAGGCACAGGATTTCAGTCAGTCGCAGAACTACGTACAGACATGTGCGAAGCCATGATGCCCCACTGCAGTTGCCTCCCTCAGCCCAGGCTGTGGGGGCAGTTGACCTGGTTGGATTAAAATTTACCCTGACTCCCCTGAGAGGGACTCTTCAATTAGGGTCACATGATTAGGATAGCTATATAATTTTTTTTCTATACTAGGACACATTTTGTGAGTGAAAGAAAGTGCTACATTTATAAGTTTTGAAAATTTTTTATACTAAAAAGTAACTGTATTTGGTGGACTTATGAGGTAGTTCTATTCAGAAACAATTTTCAAAAATAAAATTATTTTTATAAGTTAAAAATAGCATATGTCCATATACATGACAGTATAAAACATATTTATATTGGTCCATTTTATTACATTTTAATGTTACTTCCCAAACCTAACACCATGTCATCAGTAGAAAATCCTAATACCAAGTCATCAGTATTTTTCTGAAAAATAGTTTTTTCAATAGTTTTAATTTTTTCATAAAAAATGGTTTCAATATTTCTCAAAGTAGTTACATTATGGTCAATAAATTCAATATTGGTAACAAATTTCGTTGCCTTTTTTACTATAAACCATCATATTTCTAACTGAAAAAAAAAATCTCTCTCGAAAGATACTGGTGAGGATCAGAGAAAATTCTACTAAATAAAGGTTAATAATACTTTCTTCATATATAATTCATTTAAATTCATATTCCATTAAATGTATCTTTATTTGAGAGGTATTTCATAAGGTGAAACTCATTAAATTGGTTGTCTCTATTCATGATTCATTTGAAACCATGATTGCTGCATTATTTTAGGCCTTCTTAATATTATTTCTGCATAGAATAAAAATTTATCCAATAAAAAAATCAAAGCTCTATGAAAATATTTTCCCCTAAGTTGAAATATTCCAAAGCACAATTATAGAATTTCAAAGTTACATCTCATACTCCATTTTGGGTTAACTTCTGAGAGTGGTACAAGTAGGAGTCCAAAGTCATTTTTCTGCATGTAGTTCTCCAGTTCTCCCAGCACCTGTTTGTTGAAAAAATTATCCATTGCCTATTGAGTGTGCATGGCTCATGGCTCCCTGTTAAATCTTAGTTGGCTATACGCACAGGGGTTTATTTCTGGTGTCCCCAGTCTGTTCCATTGGTCTACGTATCCATTCTTATGTTAATACCACACTCTTTTGATTACCACAGCTTTGCAGTATAGTTTGCAATCAGGGCATGTGATGCCTCTAGCTCTGTTCTTTCTCAGGATTGCTTTGATTATTTGGAATCTTTTGTGGTTCCACACTGTAACTTTTATTTTGATTGGTGGAATATCTCAGCTGTAGTGGATACAACTATGAATCAGGTGTGCACTACAACCAATCCTACGTGTATTTCTATCCCACCTGTCTGTTAACATAGTAAAACATTGTCTCCCCACAATGGCACACTCCATCCTAATGTGAGTCTGTATTCTCACCGCAAAAGCTGATGTCATTTTCTTCAAAATTGAGCAACTTATTGAATTCCTAGTCGTGTCAGATCGCTGACTTCAACAGAATAATCTTCCAAAATGTTATTTCAGTTCCAAGAATTGGTTGAAAAATAATTGAGCCATAATTGGACTTAATCAGTTTTCTATTCGAAGCATCTGAAGATGCTGATAGAAGAGTGACATAATTTACCCAATGGGACACCACTAGGTACTTTGCCCAGGAATTAGTTTGTGTCTGAATGCTGTTCACTTTATCAGCGAGTGCCTTTCTTAAAGGAAAGCTGTTAATTACACTTACGCTGCATTTGATAAGGGCTGGTCAACTTTCAGATCTGACAGGATGTTAGAGAGAACTGTCTCTGTCAAACAGGTCCTTGCAGAAGCAGATGGGTAAGTGGAAGTCCATGAAACCTATTCTGGCCAATTTTACTGCAGGTTTAATAATAATACTTTGTTTAAAAAAAATTAGAAATCCTGGATAGACACTGATGGGATAGTTCATGAAAGGCACAAACCAGGACAATCCCAGGTGAGACAGGGTTATGGCCACTTATACATGTATAATGTAGTCACAGTGATCTCTGAGGTTCCCAGAGCAGAGCTGTGGGAGCACTGTCCATGCAGGGGGAGAAGGCTGGGCATGGCCAGCACCCTGGTGGACTCATCCAGGAATGAGGTGTCCCTGAGTGCAGAGTCTGATGGCAATTGTGTGGAGGATGGCCCTGGGGTGGAAACACGAGCTCTGAGTGGCTGAAATGCTGTGACTGAAGGTTTGCAGTAAGAAGAAAAGCTGACTTTCACACAGTGGAGAGGTAAAGCCCATGCTATGCCTAAATCATAGCTTCTGTCTTCCCGCCTAGCAGAAGTGAATCAAGCCTCCCTATGTTTAAGTCCTATAATCTTGTGTTCAGTGATGGTCAATGTTAAAGATCAATTTCTGTTTTAACTGTGCAGATTATTTGCTTTGTTGTCATGGCTCTGTTCCTGTTCATAAAACTTGGTTGTTATTAACTGAGACACTATTTTTATGCAACACTGACTTAGAACATAAATAAATACTGAGGGAAAACACCTCTCATTCCCATAGCAACTAATTAAAAGCAAATACTAGTCACTTAAGCATTTCCTTCCTCCATGCATGGGCACTTATTGGCACCATATCTCTCTGATGTGCATCCTGGGTAGAGACAGATGCAAGAAGGAAGGAATGTTCCGTGTCTAGAGAACCACCAGAAAATGTGCTTGCTTGGAGCAGAAAGTAGGTTCATGAAGGGAGTGAGGTGAGGCTGTCAGTTCCATTGGAGCAGATGTGGGAGGAGTTCAGTTTGCAGGGAGTAAGCAAACACTGCAGGATTTTGAGCCTGGGGTAACAGAAGAGAATGATGTTTGGAGAAAAGCCACAGAGTGTCCTTTACTGGGTATAATTAGAAAGGTGAGAAAGGGAAGTCTGGACAGTTACGTGATTCTGCAGGTACCAAGATGAGGTAGAAAGCAAGCAAGGTAGTCCAGTAAATGATCTGACAATACACTGGACTCCCCCAGATATGCACTTCCAATGCTTGAGAAAGTTCTCCGAACTCTAGCCAGGAGTGAGTTTACATTTGAAAAAAAAATCCATGACTTAATAAAACTTATATTATATTTATTACCAAGAACCTAATAAAAGCCAAACTTTGATGTAAATTTCTCTTCCTAGAAATCAGGCATTTCTAGATTTTTTTTGAGTGGTTCTTTGTCTTATTCCTTATATGGCTAGGAAATATGTTAACTGGAAGGCTGGTGGTAGGAAATGAGCAATTTGTATAACAAACAAGTATTTTCATTTCCAGGAAGATAATCCACACCTACATTTTTAATGTATATGATTCTTTATTTGGTTTGTTGAAGAGGTAGCCTAGAAGTACCCAATCACACCTTATTTATGTTTGTAGCTCCAGCATAGCACCTAAAGAGTGGGAGGTATGCGATGAGGAGTGTAAACTCAATGAATGAAAGAAATATCCCTGTCTTGTGATGTTTATCATTGACTTGGCAATTTAACAGTCTGAACCATGCTCTGTGTAAATGTGCATGAATGTGTAGAGTGCTACCCACTTGAGTATGGGTATGGGGTTGGGCTCTAAGGTCCCACAGAGTTGTAAGGCTCTGTGAGTTTATAATCCTAATTACTAGCAATACTCAGGATTTATAAGGATGCACTATAGTCTATATTTTTACCATGAAATTTATGATTTTTAGCAAAGTATTTACAAAAATACTTGAAGGAATCATGTCTACTTCAAGTAATGATATTCTATTCTTTGGAGGATACTAAATGTTTTCCATAGAAGAGACGAGAGAAATAAAAAAAAAAAGTTGTGGTTTTTCACATGTTAAAATGATTCAAACATCACTGAAATGAAATAGGATAAAATACATCATTCATTTATGTTATGTGACTTTTATACCAACTAAAAAATGCACCACAGCCAACTAACCAGGAGCCTGAGAGCACTGTGCCTGATGAACACCCCTTCCTTTGTCTCCTAGAGCATCCCCCAGAGTTCTCAAACCAGAACTGGCAGGGGGGGTCAGACTGTGTGAAAAAGCACACGGGAGGTTGCCCATCCCACCCAGTTTTGCCGTATGAAGAAAACCAGGTCTGTGGTGTGTGCACTTCGTCCAGATGACGATGGTGGCCTTGCTTAATTAAGTTGCTATATGGCAACTGTTTACCCGGACTTACCCTTAAAACAAAACCGAAGGTTTTCTTTTGAAGTGACCCAGATGCCTGTGGCTTGTTCTCACTCAGCAACACATATTCACATATGACCATGCTCCACGGGGTTGCCAGTTTGCTGCGTTTCCTCACAGGAAAACGATAGTTTGACAAGGTAGAGTTGGCAAGCAGATTCCATCATCAGACCCCCCAGTCCTGCCCAGACACAGGCAAACCTCCAAGCCCAACTTTGGTCCGCACCTCATCAGGACCTGGAGCGCTCACAGGCCTCCTGCGCGTCCACGCCTCACACACTTCCGGGCGCTCACAGGCCTCCTGCGCGTCCGCGCATCACACACTTCCGGGCGCTCACAGGCCTCCTGCGCGTCCGCGCATCACACACTTCCGGGCGCTCACAGGCCTCCTGCGCGTCCGCGCATCACACACTTCCGGGCGCTCACAGGCCTCCTGCGCGTCCGCGCATCACACACTTCCGGGCGCTCACAGGCCTCCAGCGTCCACGCATCACACACTTCCGGGGCGCTCACAGGCCTCCTGCGCGTGCGTCCGCGCATCACACACTTCCGGGGTAGAGAGCATTCCACACCATCTTCTCATGTCCACATACAACGATGCATCCAGGGACCTGGGCGGCTTTTCTGTCTTTGCTTCCTTTCATGGAAAAGTTTTTCCTCTCTGTCTCCCTCCACGCCCCACCTTCCTCGCTCCCTCCTGCTTCTCCTCTTCCACAGCTTTTAGGACGTGCCTGCACCTGTGTTTGGTACAGTGGGGACACCCCAAGGTGTATTTCACACTTCTCACAAACGCTGGAGAGGTGCTGCAGATTGCAAGCCAGACCTCCTCAGCCTTCTGCCCCAAACCCCTCGCGCCCCCTTCTCACACCCGGGACAGCGGGGTTTTGAAATGTCCAAAAAGAAAGTCCCTCCCTAGAGAAGCCCAGGACTCTCTCCCTCTCTTCCACAGGCCTTTCTTTAAATGCTGCCTTCTCAGAGGGCTCCGCCCTGAGCACGGATTTAGAAATGCAGCCCTGCCCATGGCCCGGATCACCTTCCTTGTTACCATTTCTAACCCTTGTCCCTTGTCCCAACTTCTCAGGTATCAATTATTTCATTTACTGTCTGAATCTCTGACCTGGAATTCCACTTATGTAAGTATGTGATAAATACATGTTCAATTAATGAGTACATCCATACTCACCCGATCAGAAAAGTGATATAGTATAAAAGCTATTTTTCATGCATTTTCATATGTTTTTATACCATTTCATAGAGATACATATCCTCAGGTCATGTTCTATACACACATACACAATTATCCACTAAGGGCCATTTAAGAGAATATGCCAATTTTGTGTTTTGTATTATGTTTCTTATGTGCTTACTAGAATTTAATCTCATACTAAATTTGTCTCCACTATGGAAGTTTCAACACCTAACAATCGTTACTGGATTGCAACAATTTAAACTCTTTGAATGTGAATATTATGAAGTGGTGTATGGCACCAATGACTATTTGCTAATGTATGAATCCATGGCACTTATGACAGGGGTAAGGAGTAAAGTAGTTGTCAGAGAGAGATTGTATCAAAATTGTGTGTGTACGTACGTATGTATACGCATTATGACCGTATATGTGTATGCGGGAAATTGTGTCAAATTGAATACAATGAGCATTGATCCACAGCCTATACAAAATAAATTGATTTTTTCATATCCTATGTCTTTTTGAGGGTAACTGAAGTTAATTCTTGAATTTTTAACAGGAGGCTATAACCATAGGACCTGTCATTCTCTCCCTTCTCTTTTTCATGAACTTTATCAAATCTTGTGGTTTCAATTATCACCTATCCGTAGAATTCCCGCCCTGTTTCTCCCATGCCACTGCTCTCAGAAGGCCAGTATCACATCTCTAATTGCCTGCAGGGCATTTCCACCCAGGAGTCCTTGCATCACCGCAACGCGACAATTATTACGACCTCACATCTGTCTGCCCCTCCGCCAGTTACTAAAAACAAAACAAACAAACAAACAAAAGTGGCTTCCTGACTTACCTTGCATGTACTTTAAGACTGGATTGCTCCTCTACAAACACTCAAATTTCGTGCTCATTTGTCCTGAGAAGTTATTCTCTTAAAACCCTCATTGCCGTACACATGCTTCTGTCCCCAACCTCCTCTTCCGAGCTTGTGTCCTCATAACCATTTCTAACTGCCCCACCTTTACCTTTGCTTGTGTCTCTCTTAACCACGCCCTGAACTTTTATTTAGCTTTATCTTCAAGAAATACATGACTTTGACCATGTTACTACTTTGGCCAGAATTTTTAAAAATTTTTCTTGAAAAAAAATTTAGCTCTATGGGAAACATTTTTTAATTTCTAAATTGATTGCACCCTATTATTAAACAAAAACTGTTCTGGCCCCAAAATTAGTCATCCTCCCTAAACATGTCTAGTGACTTCCCATTTTGCATTGCGGCTTTCACAAGGCTACTGAAACGTCACCTCTGCTGTGAAGTCACCTGATCGCCACGGCCCGTGATAACTCACTCTCGGGATACCTGGGTCTAGTTCTGAATCTGTCCTTGACCATGTGGCCTTTAACATGTCCTTCTACACATCTCACAATGACCTCTGCAAAAAGAGTTGGGTTACATAGTCTCATATTTTTGATCACTCAAAATTATACACATTTACAACACATTCTGTTTTTAAACCTCACTCACACTTGACTATTCTCTGTGACCTTCCCAAACTGCGAGTTCATTAGAGCAGAGATACAATACTTCTATTGTAGCAACATACTACATGCAGAGTAAGGGCAAATTTAAACCAAAAATGTTTTTGAATTAGTAAAATGTCAATACATCAGCTGCCGTATTTATTAAGTCCTAATAGCAGCTGCTCACGAATTAATCTGCAGATGCCAAGATACCGAATCTGCTGAGAGCTGGATGTCTGAGCCTTCAGAGAGTTGTCATTTCTGAGGTCTGCACACGTGGGAAAGGCTTTCCTGAATCACAGCACAAGTTGGCCAACGCGAGAAAGAGTGGTAGGGGGAACGGCGTGGTCACCTTGTCCCTTACAGCCTGCTCGCCCAGAATGACTACCTTACACAGCCGGCAGGGACCCCGCCAGTCCACTTCTGCACTGCACTGTTCCCACCTTTCTCTGTTCCGATTATGCACACACACAGCTCTTTCTTTGAACGAGAGTGATTATGAGGAGTAGGTATTCTCACAAGTAAGTTTCTTCTACGTAATGACAGAACAGATGCTTATGAGTGAAGTTGAATGATTGTAGTTTGGGGGAAATTCATTAACTTAAATACCCCATTGCCCAGCACGTACCATACACAAGGCAAGATTCCAGCAGCAAAAGCGTGGTGATGACTCGGCCTCGTCCTCAAGGACTTCTCTGGTTGGACAGTCATTCGATCCATAGCTCTCCAGCCATTAGATTTATAGACGTATTCGTGACATCTCCGTAGGCAAAGGCCAAAATGCTATGAAGTGGCAAAGAAGGTCGTGACCATAAACAATGGGAAAATCAAGAAAGCCTTAATGAGAGACGGTGGAGTTCCCCGACGGGGCAGGGGAGGGACCGGATGTTAGCGATGGGGGAAGACCTGGAGGACACGAGAGGCGAACGCAGGCTGGCGTGGACTGCACACTGCACGCCGCCGTGGGGACCGCCTGGGTGCGAGGGGCGGTGGATTTCACGCGGGCGTTTTAGCAGGCTGCACATCGCCCGTCCAAAGTTCTCTGCAAACTTTTCACAGCGTCCATCTTCCAGATGCGAAATCACACGTGACGCGTGGAGGCTCACGCCGTCGTCTCACAGGCTGTCTGACAGAGCGCGTCCCGCTTGCACGCTGAGTCTCGAGTTCGAACTCGCTCTCTTACTGGTGTGAGCTCCATCTTCGGTCTGGTTGTAATTTTCACTAAATGTAAAAGAACTGTTTAATTCAGAAGCCACTGCTGTTGGTGGGCGTTTTTTCTTTTTTAATTTTAGTTTTCTGCTTAAAAATGAACGACACATACGGGAGAGAACACAGAGCAGCATCAGGTTTTTAAACTTCATCTGATTTCTATCGTCTTACCTCCACTTGCCCTGCCTTCACATTACGTGCTGTGTGTGCGCGTGCGTGTGTATGTGCGTGTGCGTGCATGCGTGTGCGTGTGTGTGTGC
>PVJL010014186.1:0-29039 GCA_004026885.1 Lyroderma lyra | reverse complement strand
ATTGCTGAATTCGATTTGCTAATATTTTTTTGAAAATTTTTGCATCTATATTCATTAGGTATATTGGCCTATAGTTTTCTTCCTTTGTAGTGTCTTAATCTAGTTTTGGAATCAGAGTAATGGTGGCCTCATAAAATGAGTTTGTGAGCCTGCCCAATTCCTAGATTTTTTGAAATACTTTGAGAAGTGTAGGTGTTAAATCTTTTTGGATTTTTTATTAAAATTCACTTCTGAAGCCATCGGGTCCAGGACTTTTGTTTGTTGGGAGCTTGTTGATTACTAATTCCATTTCATTGTTAGTAATTGGCCTATTTAGATTTTCTGTTTCTTCTTGATTTAATCTTGGAAGTTTGTATGTTTCTAAAAGTCTATCCATTTCTTCCAAATTGCAGTATTTGTCAGCATATAGTTGTTCATAGTATTTTCTTATATTTTCTTGTATTTCTGTGGTGTCGTCACTTCTCCTCTTTCATTTCTGATTTTATTTATTTGGGTCTTCTCTCTTTTCTTCCTTGAGGAATCTGGTTAAAGGTTTGTTGATTTTGATTATCTTTTTGAAGAACCGGCTCTTGGTTTCATTAATCTTCTGCATTATCTTAATCTCAATTTCATTAATTTTTGCTCTGATTTTTAGTTCCTTTGTGCTGATTTTAGGCTTTGACTGTTGTTCTTTTTCCAGTTTCCTTAAGTATAAGGTTCAACTGTTTATTTGAGATTTTTCTTGCTTCTTTAGGTAGGCCTGCATTGCTATGAATTTGCCTCTTGGCACTGCTTTTGCTGTGTCCCATAGGTTTGGGGTAGATGTGTTTTTGTTCTCATTTGTCTCAAGGTACATATTAACTTCTTCTTTAATCTCACTAATTGACCCTTTCATTGTTTACTAGCATATTGTTTAGCCTCCATGTGTTTGTGAGTTGTTCGGTTCTTTTCTTGTAATTGATTTCTAGTTTTATACTGTTGTGGTCAGAGAGGGTACTTTATATGATTTCAATTTTCTTAAATTCATTGAGGTTTGTTTTGTGGCCTAACATGTGGTCTATCTTGGAAAATGTTCCCTGTGGGTTTGAAAATAATGTATATTCTGTTAATTAGGGATGCAATTCTCTGAAAATATTAATTAAATCCATCTCCTCTAGCATGTCACTTAAGGCCTTAAGATCAGGAAAAAGACAAGGATGTCCACTGTCATTCTACATAGTACTGGAAGTCCTAGCTATAGCAATCAGACAAGAAAAGCAAATAAAGGTCATTCAAATAGGAAAAGAAGAAGCAAATCTATCATTATTTGCAGATGACATGATACTATATGGAGAGAAACCCAAAGATTGGACCCCAAAATTATTGTAACTGATAAATGAATTTAGTAAAGCAGCAGGATACAAAATTAATATACAGAAATCAGTTGCATTCTTATACACCAATAAACTAGCAGAAGGAGAAATTTAAAAAAACCAATCCCATTTATAATTGCATAAAAATAATAAAATAAAATACCCAGGAATAAATTTAACCAAGGAAGTAAAAGACCTGTACTTAGAAAATTATAAGACACTGAAGAGAAAAGCCAAAGAAGACACAAATAAATGAAAACAGATACCATGCTCATGGATAGGAAGAATTAATATAGTTAAAGTGTTCACACTACCCAAAGCAATGTATAGATTCAATGCAATTCCCATCAAAATAGCAAAGACATCCTTCGCAGAAATAGAACGCATAATCCTAAAATTCATATGGAATCATAAAAGACCTAGAATAGCCACAACAACCCTGAGAAAGAAGAACAAAGTTGGAGAAATCATGCTACCAGATATCAAATTATACTACATGTCCACGGTTATCAAAACAGCATAGTATTGGCATAAAAAAAATCAACCCAGAAAGTAGATCAATGGAACAGAATAGGGACCCCAGAAATGAATCCATGTCTATATGGCCAAGTAATCTACAATAAAGGAAGCAAGAACTTACATTGGGGTAAAGACAGTCTTTTCAACAAATGATGCTGGGAAAACTGGAAAGATACATGCAAAACAATGAAATTGGACCACCTCTTACACCTTATGTAAAAATAAACTCAAAAGGGATTAAAGACCTGAATATAAGACCTGAAACCATAAAACTCCTAGAAGAAAATTTAGGAAATAACCTCTTAGATATTAACCTTAACAATGCTTTCTACAATATATCTCCTCGGGCAAGGGAAACAAAGAAGAAAGTAAACAAATAGAACTACATCAGACTAAAATTTGTTTTTTGCAGAACAAAAAGACATCCCACAGAAAAGGAGAAAATATTTGCCAAAGGGGCATCTGACAAAAGGTTAATATCCAAACTTTATAAGAAACTCAACAAGTCAAACTTAAAAATAAATCCTGATTAAAACTTGGGCAATAGGGGTTCCCTGATGTTGTAGTGGCTAGGTTTCGGTGCTCTCAACGCTGCAGCCTGGGTTTGATTTCCAGCCAGGGAACTACCCCCCCAAAAAATTGGGCAGAAGACCTGAATAGACATTTCTGCAAAGAGGACATATAGATGGCCAGTAGACACATGAAATGATGTTCAAGATCACTAATCATCAGAGAAATGCAATTCAAAGCGAAAATGAAATACCACCTCACTCTTGTCAGAATGGCTCTCATCAATAAATCAACCAAAAACAAATGTTGGCAAGGATGTGGAGAAGAAAAGGGAACCCTTTTACATTGCTGGTGGGAATGCAAATTGGTCCCATCTACATACAGACATGCACACGCACACACACACACAGACATGGGCACACACACACAATTTTGTGAAATTGTCTCACTGCCTTGCTATATCACTAGAATAGCAATGAGCAGATGTGTGATATTTGGTGAGGCAATATAGCAAGATTGCCACCGCCTGTCCTAGGGTAATGGATCCTCAGAGATAGAATCCCCTAGACCGAAGTTCCTAAAGAGTACAATATTCCTTTACTATATTACTGTTGCCTTGCCGATGGTGATAACTTTGATTAAGATATGTGCCCTTGGTTCTGAACCCTTAAAACCTCTCTGCACCTCAATTATTTTCTCAACTAAGCTTACATCTGAGGGTGAGTAATTCCTTTCTTCTGTATTTTTTTTTTAGGTAAGAGAATTTCAAATACTCCACCCTCAACATTCTTATCAGAGGTGCATGTTATGGATACATAATTTGTTTATATGTCCTTCAATAACAACATAAAGAGTGATTCTTTAGAAAATATGTTTAAGAAATCAGGAAGATATTCCCTTTTTTCAAAGTTCTTTCTCTAGGTAAATATACTTTGTTTCACATTGCAGAGCCATTTCCAGCACCATTTGTTTAAGGATGGATTACATCTGCTAGAATCTGCAATTGGTATGATATCTATAGATATGTAAGTGAGAGTTCACAGCCATTTTTCATATTTCACTTGCTATTGTTCACATGAACATGATTATTTCTTATTTTTCTTGCTCCTAATCTTTTCCCACACATTACTTTTAGTAACCCAAGCATTTTTCATTTTTAACTTTTTTTATTATGGAACAATTCAAACACATAAAAGAAGGAATAGTACAGTGCACTCCATGTACCCATTAAGTTCAAGAGTCATCAGCTTCAAGAATCATTAACTTTCTTCAATTTGTGTTTTATGTATCTACCATCATATGTTTTTTTCCCTAGATTAGCATGAAGCAAAGTGTAGACATCAACTCATTTTATCCAGATATACACTTTAGTAGATAAGGACCCGTTTTAACATAATCACGGCACAAATCACACTCAAGAAAATGGCCAAGACTGAATTAACACCATCTACTATCCACTAATTTCCATTTCCCCAATTGTGTCACAAATGTATTTATGATCACATTGGGATCCGGAAAGTAACACACATGGCATCTGGTCAATATGTCACTTAGAATCTTTTAACATACTGTTCTTCCCCACTTGTCTTCTTCCTGCTATTTAGCTGTTGAAGAAAATAAAAAAAGAAAAAGAAAAAGAAAATATAATCTGCTCACTTCTTGCCAGGACTGGAGAAACAAAGGGATCTGATCTTAGTTTAGAAGCCTGGCTGGGCATAACGGCAGTTATGGTTTTCCTCGTCCTTAGGCCAGACAATCAGGTCTGGGCAGCTTTGGGGTCATGTCTTTCTTCTTTTTTCCTATTTAAAAACTTGGCTTCAATGTACTTAATGTGTATAACTTTTACAATGAAAAATAGACAAGTAAATAGAAACAAAGATGCTCAATCCAACCAGGTGCCCTGGTTTTCATTGTTGTTGCAGAATGGGCACATATTCTTCCTTTCATTCATAGAAATTAGTGCTCATCTCTCTCCATCAATTTTTAACCCACAAACATACACACCAGTCTTGGGAACTGTCGCAATCACTTTGCCTCCTTACCCCTAGTGCACCCAAAGAACTGTGGTAAATCCTGGCAGCATTTCTTGGAAAATTTGTTCGCCTTTACCAAAGAGGAAAGATTCCTACACATGTCCCTGCATATTCTCGGGAAATAAAGGCCCCTTGGACCTAGTACAATAGTATTAATAGTAGAAGTTGCAGAGTAGTGTATCAGCTATCCTTTTCTCCTCTAGGACCTCTTGCCATCTCCTCTTGTTTTATATTTGAGAAAGGAGCGGTCTCATCTTAACAATTCTCATCTCTGTAGGATCAGTAGAAGTGATAGAGACCAGAGGTATTGTATGCAATGGTCTCACTCTCTGCTGCTTTGAGGATTATGTAAATTTCAGAGGTAAGGTTATAATGGGGAGGTGAGTTGGAGATAAATGTATGCTGTTGTCATTATTTTTTTCAATAAATCTTTTGCCTTTCAACAATCATTATGGCCCTGGGGTGGGGTAAAGTGTGTACGTGCCCTTGGGAAGAAGGGTGAGATGGTATAGGAGAATTAGGTCACTGACTCTTTGAAATAAAATAAAGTGTTTTATTTTTGCAGAAAAAACACAAGAAGAAGAAGGGAAAGAGGAAGAGAGAGGGAGAGCAAAGAAAAATTTATTTTAAGATATGGGTGTCCTGATATCATCTTCTGACAAATCCTGTAAGTGATGTTATTAAATGCATGGGAAAGCTAGATATAGAGTTGGCATGTGCCAACAATACCAGGACCATTATGACTGTTGGAAGGCAAAAACTTTATTGCAGTGTTTGAAGAAACTTTACTCAGAGTAGATTTGGAGAGATTAGGCCCATGTCTGCACGCATAAACCTTTCACAGTTTCTACTTGCTTTAGAAGAGATCAAGAATATTATACAACAAGTTTACAATGCACTGTAGAATTGTACACCTGGAACCTAAGTAATTCATGCTAATACATGTCACCCCAATAAATCTAACAATAAAAAAAATTCCACAACACATGAAAAAAAAAGGAATACTATGTCACCAGTCTTATGGAAGGGTGCAAAAGGTGGCTGAACATTTGTTGAGCACAGCAGAGTCACTTTAACTGGGATGGAGGAATCTTAGAGCACATTGGTCTCCAAAGTAGGGTGTGCACATGTACAGGGTGGGTAAGATATGCTATTGAGGTATAGGAATAAAACATGAAAAATGTTAAGCATATTTATTTTTTATCACATTCTTTTAACTTTCTAATTTTAGTGTATGTTTTATGATAAGCATTGCATACTGATATAGTGTCACCAGTATATAATTTATAAAATAATAAATTTGCATATATTGGAGCTTTGTGCTCAAAATCTTTGACTACCGGTGCATGTAATAGATTCTCAGAGCTACTGTAACAAATGACCACAAACTAGGTGATTGAGAGCAACAGAAATATATTCTCTCACAGTTCTGAAGGCTACAAGTGTGAATAAGTTGTTGGCAGGTCCACACTCCCTCTGAAGCTTCTAGGAGAGAATCCTTCCTTGCTCTTTTTAGCCTCTAATGGTAGCTGCAATCCTTGGTGTTCCTTGGCTTGTAGATGCATCACTCCAATTTTTCTGCCTTCATCTTTGTATAGTGTGCTCTTCCATGTGATTCTGTGTCTCTGTGTATTCTCTATTTTATATGAAGAAAACTGTCATATTGGATTTAGGGTCCACCTTAATCCAGTATTGCCTCATTTTAATCAATTTCATCAGCATAGAATCTATTTCCAAATAAAATCATTCTGATGTTCTGGGTAGACATGAATCTTGGGGGTATGCCACTCAACCTAGTACAATGTGTAAGGCAAAATCATCAGAAATTTTTGTTGCAAAAAGTGTTACATTGGGCACACACATTGGAGTCAACTCTGAGTTGCAACCAAATCTGAGGAAGATACATAACTCTAGCAAGAGAACAGTTCAGTAACAGCAGTATTTAAGGAAACGTTTGGTCAAGATGGCAGGGTAGGTAGACAGTGTGTTTGCCTCCTCTCACAACCACATCAAGGTTGCAACTAAACTACAGAGCAACCATCATTGAGAATTGTCTGAAGTCTTGCTGAATAGAAGTCCTCTAAGTAAGGACGTACAGAAAAGGCCATCTTGATGTTGGTAAGAGGGGTGAAAACACAGAACAAGCTCATCCCACATTTATGTGTGGCTTTTACAAATCAGGAGAGATATCTCAGCTGCAGAGTTCTCCCGAAAGAAATGTGGGGTCCCAGGCCCACACCCAGCACCTCAGCCCAGGGTTTCAGTGCTGGAAAGAAAAGTCCCCACAACTTCTGCCTGTGAAAACCAGTGGATATTGTGTCTGAGTGAGATGGAGGGCTCCTAGATTTCCAGGCATTCCTCTTAAAGGACCCACATACACTTACTCACTGGCAGACTCACTTGCTTTTAGCTCCAGGGCTGGGGAAGGTGCTTGAAATTCTCCAGGGGTGTAATAGGAGAAAGTGAATTGTCTGGCTTCATGGTGAGGGCTGGGGGGAAAGCTTTCTTCCAGAAGGAAGTGCTGGCAGAAGCCATCATTTCTTTGTTGAGCTCTCCCCCATCCTAGTGTACAGATACAGGCAACCACCATATCTAAGTCTCCATCAACCTGGCTAAAACTGTTCACTCTGCCCTTGTGATTTCCTGAAACACCACCCCAACTCAACTTACAGATATGCCCAAGCCACTTCCAGTGGCTTTTCCATACAAACAACCTGTTTTCACTCATGCTGCAAGCTTTCCTAAAATCTTTCAAAGGTTCAGAAAACCCAAATAATCATCATCTGGCCTTAGCATACCTCATACCTCATGCTGAGGATCTTCAAGCCCAGCACTAGTGGAAGTCACCTTCACCTTGTGGATTGATCTCTCCCACACTCCTCCAAGACTAGCATAGGTGGAAGACATCTGCAGATTTATTTGTAGCTAATGCTCAGTGTCCCCAGACGGTACAGACTGTGGCTGAACTTTCCCTGCAGCAGAGTCTCTCCCAGGAGGTCCCAGTGTTGGCACATCTAGTGGCCAGCTTGAGACTCATCTGGAGGACCACCTAGCTGCCTCCATGGATAACACATCCAAAGGACAGTCTGGGCAAGTACCAGAGCCCTGTTAAAGCAAATTCTGCTCCTTAGGGTTAGCTCCTGCACAACAACTCCTTTACTGTAGTCAGGGTCAGTCCTTACAACCAATCAGTCCAATGGTCAATATCTCCCATTGACCTGAAAATAGCAACCAATGCCTGGCTACCACAGGAGAACACACACAACCAACATAAGGCACACACTGGAGCTCCTGCCTCAGGTGACCAGGGAGACTGTATCACTGTGCACCCCAGGACTACTTATTGCATAAGGCCACTTTACTAAGTCCAGGAGATATAGCAGACCTACATAATGCATAGAAACAAACATGAGAAGGGAGCTAAAATGGGAGACAAAGAAATATACCCTAAATGAAAAAACAGAACAAAGCTCCAGAAAAAGAACTAAACAAAATGGAGACAAGCAATCTACCAGAGGCAGAGTTCAAAACACTGTTTATAAGGATGTTCAGTGAACTTAGAAGAGGAGTAGATGAACCCAGTGAGAACTTTAACAAAGACATAGGAAACATAAAAATAGAAATAAAAAATAATTCATCAGAAATGAAGAATCAAAAACTGAAATGAAGAATACATTAGAGACAATCAACAGTAGATTAGATGAAGTAGAGAATCGAGTGAGCAATTTAGAAGTTAAGATAGCCAAAAACACACAATCAGAACAACAGAAAGAAAAAACAATCCAAAAAGTGTGGATAGTTTAAGGAGCCTTATGGACAACATGAAGGATATGTACCAATATTTGCATCATAGCAGTACCAGAAGGAGAAGAAAGAGAGCAAGGAATTGAAAATCTATTTGAAGAAATAATGGCAGAAAACTTCCCTAACCTGATGAAGGAAATAGATAAGTCCAGGAGGCACAGAGAGTCCCAAACAAGATTAACCCACATGGTCTACACCAAGACACATTATAATTAAAATGCCAAAGGTTAAAGACAAAGATAGAATCTTAAAAATAGCAAGAGAAAAGCATTTAGTTATCTACAAGTCATCCTCCTTTAGACTGTTAGCTGATTTCTCAACAGAAACTTGCATTCCAAAAGGGATTGGCACAAAATATTCAAAGTGATGAAAATTAAGGATGTACAACCAAGACTACTGTACCCAGCAAGGCTATCATTTAAATTCAAAGGACACATAAATGGCTTCCCACAGGAAAAAAAAAACTAAAGGAGTTAAAGGAACTTAAAGAAGGAGAAGGAGAAAAAGAAGAAGAAGCAAGAGGAGGAAAAGAAATAAAAAATATAAATAATAAAATGGCAATAACTACATATCTAGCAACAATTACTTGAAATGTGAATGGATTAAATGCTCCAATCAAAAGATATAAGGTGGCTGAATGGGTAAGAAAATGATACTCTTACATATGCTGCCTACAAGTGACTCACTTCATATCAAAAGACACACACAGACTGAAAGTAAATTGATGGAAAAAGATATTTTATGGAAATGGAAAGACAAACAAAAAAGCTGGGGTAGCAAAAAGTATAGACTTTAAAACAAAGGATATAAGAAGAGACAAAGAAGGACCCATTATTCCCACTTCTGATATTTATCCAAAGAAACACAAAACACTACTTCGAAAGGACATGTGCATCCATAAGTTCATTGCAGCATTATTTACAATAGCTAAGATACGGAAGCACCCTGGTGTCCACAATAAATGAATGGATAAAGGAGAGGTGGTACATATCTACAATGGAATATTACTCAGCCATAAAAAGAATGAAGTTTTGCCATCTGCAACAACATAGATGAACCTAGAGGGTATTGTGCTGAATGGAGTAAGTCAGACAGAGAAAGAAAAATTCCATATGATTTCTCTTATGTGAAATCTAAAGCACAAATAAACAAAACAGAAACAAACACATAGGTACAGAGAACATTGTGATGGTTGCCAGCTGGGAGGAGATTTGCAGGGGTGTGTAAAAAGGGAAGGGATTAAGAGTGAAAATTGGTAGTTACAAAATAGTCATGGGGATGTAAAGTACAGCATAACAAAGATAGTAAAAATTATTGTAAAAAATATGAATGGTATCAGGTGGGTACTACACTTACCGGGGTGATCACTTTATAAGGTATATAAATGTCTAATCACTATGCTGTACATCTGAAACTGACATAAAATTATACTGAATGGAAACTGTAACTGAAAAAAGAATTTAAAAAATAAAAAACCAAAATAATTATTTTAAAAAAGAACAAATAAAACAAAAGCCATTTTCAAATAGCATGGCCACATAAGCAAAATACAAAGACTAGCATTCAGATTGAGGGTGTGTTTGTACTGCCACCATCGTATCAGTTAAGCCACATCCTTTCCTCCAATCCCCAAACATCATTTTATAGAGGAGGAGGAGAAATAAGCAGAACTTTGAATTGATTCAATAATTGCCTGAAATGAAACATCCACACTGAAGGAGCCTGAAAAACCTTCAGTCATGAAATGTAAGTGGTCATTCCCAGTCTCCCTTTAGTACCCACTAGAGTGTGTACTCACAAAGCAGAATTAGTTATGGAAAACAACAAAGTTGTCTTGTATATGCACTACAGAGCACATTGTATTAAAGTTTCAGACTCTGTTAACAAATAGTCTGTGTAAATTTTTGTCCCTGTCAATTTATTGTGTCTATATCCCTCTAGTGGTTTCAAAGTTCACATACAAACTGGCATATTCCATATTAGCACTTTAAACCAGCTCACAAACAATGGAGTATGGAGAATTTGATATTTAAGAGTAATGTGCATATTTTGGATTTTAATAAACCTGGTTTTAAATCTTATTTCTGCCATTTAATAGGGACTTTGTATGGCCCTGCATGAGCTACCTAACCTCTTTGATTCCCAATGATCTTATCTGGAAAATGTGGGATTATAAACCCTGTGAGAAAGTGTTGTGGAAAGGGTGAGATTATATAATATAAGTAATACAGAGCTCAGCAAGATGGCAACCAGAGAGGGAATCACTGAAACCTCTCTTGCGAAATACAGTTGAACAGCAGGCCAGGATCCAATATGGGAAACCCCGAGTGGCACAGTGACAGCTAAGAGATCCGCACATCTCAAGAAAACACCTGAAGGTTAGAAAAAGGTGGGTGAACGAAAGAGAAGGGAAAAGCAGAGATGGATCGCGACCCAACCTGATCTTGGCTAACTGAAGGAATTAGGAAGGAATCAGGGAACACTGACTGAGGAGCAGCACAATACCAGCCAGGGGAAGGCAGAATAGCAACAAGAGCGGAAGTGAGACTGGCTAAGAACTTGTGAGACTGTGGCCAAATTTGACTGAGCAGCAGCATGTTAGGGACACAATCTTGGAGCCATGCCCTGGATGGCACAGAGGTTAAACAAAGCATCTAAACTGCCCAAGGTGGGAATAGGGCCCCCAGATGTAGCACTGCAGCTCTGGGTGCTTGAAACTGATTGCAGCTGCCTGCTGTGGAAATGCTGAAACATTGAAAAACAGCCGTGGGTAAAACACAGGCTCAGGAGAAGAGACAAAGGCTGAGCTGGTGATACTCGATCGACCAGTGTGAGCAATTTTGGCTTGCAACCTATCTGACATCTTTCTCTCCCCCAGTTTCCCTGACAAACCACAGGAAGTGGAGAGATGGTGACCCACCCACCCCCCAAGCCCAGGTGTAGGACAAAGATATAGCTTAGCCACTTCTCCTCTTTCCCCAAACTAGCCCCCCAGGACCACCTAGTGTCTACTCTACAGCAAGACACTACAGGTATACCAACCAGAAAGAGAGAGACTTCCCTACAACTCTCACAGGAAAAACTCTCATGCCCAAAAGAGGCTGCAGCAACCACGGCCCCTGCATGAAGAAACATTCTGAATACCTTAGGATTCAAAGCCACTCAGAAAGAAGATGAAAAATTTCCAGAAAAGGAAATTATACATCTGGAAATTTATGAACTAAGTGACATAGAATACAAGGCTGCAGTTCTAAAGGCTCGCAGAGAAATGAACACATATTGGCAGAACACCACACCTGTGATGAATGATCTCAGAAAGGAAATACGTGAACAGAAGGAAAAATTTAACAACAAAAAATTAAAATTATAAAAAAGAATCAGGTGAAAATTTGAGAGATAAATAATACAATAAAAGAAGTGAGAAATGAAATAACTGCCATAGGAAACAAGACCAACCAGATGGAGAAAAAAATTTGTGATATGGCAGATTGGAACATGAAAACAACAGAAAGAAGAAGATATGGACTTCAGATTCAAAAGGATTGAAAGAACTCTACAAGAATTATCTGACTCCATTAGAAAAAACAATATTAGAATAATAGGCTTAGAAGAAGGGGCAGAAACAACTCTACAGAGAACATACTCAAACAAATAGTAGGCAAAAACTTTCCAAACCTATGATAAGATCTGGAGCCCACTAGGTCCCTTAGCTACTTGGACCCTAGTAGACCTTCTCCAAGACACATTAAACTGAAGATGTCAAAAATCAAGAACATAAAGGAAATTCTTAAGGCAGCTTTTAAAAGAACATTCATCAGGCTATAATCAAAATTCTCAGTAGAAACTCTATAAGACAGGAGGGAGTGGAATCAAATATTCAAAATAATAAAAGAGAAAAAATTCCAGCCAAGAAAAAATTATCAGGCAATATTATCCTTCAGATATGAAGGAGGAATAAAGACCTTTAAGACATACAGAAGCTGAAGGAATTCCCCAGCACAAGACTTGCATTTCATGAACTCTTTAATCTGAAACAGAACTCAAAATAAATGGAATAAAGTTAGGACTACAAGACAATAAACTTTAAAAAAGGTAATGGCCAAAGAAAATCCTCATATATCAATCATCACTGTAAATGTAAATGGACTGAACTCTCCAATAAAAAAGACACAGTTGCAGACTGGATTAAAAAACAAAACCCATCTACATGCTGTTTCCAAGAGACACACCTCAGCTGCAAGGAAAAACACAGACTCAGAATGAAAAGATGAAAAACAATACTCCAAGTAAATGGTATCTAGAGAAAAGCAGGAGTTGTCATGCTGATATCTGACAAAACAAGCTTCAAGTTTAAAAGAATAATAAGAGAAAAAGATTGACATTTCATAGTGATAAAAAGGACAATACAACAACAAAAAGACTTGACAGTAATTAATATATATATGCCCTCAATCAGGACATACCAAAATATATAAAGCAACCACTAATAGATCTGAAAGGAGAAACTAACAAAAACGCAATCATTGTAGGGGACCTAAACACTCTCTTAACAGCCATGGACAGATCACCCAAACAGAAAATACATAAAGAATTATCAGCTTCAAATGATACATCACAGCAATTAGACATAATTGACATTTACAGGACACTTCATCTAACAACAAAAAAGAGTATACTTCTTTTCTAGTGCACATAGAACATTCTCAAGGATAGACCATATGCTGGGACATAAAAGTAGCCTCAGCAAATTTAAGAAGATTGAAATCATACCAAATGTATTCTCAGACTACAAAGCTTTGAAATTGAACATCAACTGCAAAAAGAAAGCAGAAAAAATCACATACATATGGAAGTTAAACATCTTAGTAAAAATGACTCGGTCAAAGAAAAAATAAAAGAAGAGATTAAACATATATAGAAATTAATGACAATGAAAATACAAAGTGTCAAAATTATTGGAATGCAGCAATAGCAGTAATAAGAGGAATATTTTTATCATTGCATGCCTATCTTAAGAAACAAGAAAAATCACAAGTAAATATCTTAACATCCAATCTTAAAGAACTAGAAAAAGAAGAGCAGAAAAAAACCAAGTGAGCAGAGGAAAGAAATAATGAAATAATGAAAATTAGAGCAGAGTTCAACAAAATCAAGAACAGAAAGACAATAGGAAAAATTAATGCAACAAAAAACTGGGTTTTTCCAAAAACTCAACAAAATTGACAAACCCCTGCCTAGACAGAACAAAGGATGAAAGTAAAAGACAAAAATATCCAAAATTTGAAATGAAAGGGGTGAAATTATGACTGATACCACAGAAATACAAAAGATCATAAAACATATTATGAAGGGCTTTATGCTACTAAATTTAAAAATCTAGAAAAAAATAAACAAATTCCTACAAACTTATACTCTGCCTACACTGAACCAAGAAGAACTGGATAATCTAAATAGACCAGTCAATAGTAAAGAAATTGAAACAATCATCCAAAAATTTCAGAAAGGCAAAAGCCCCAGATGGGATGGTCTAACAAAAGAATTTTACCAAGTACTCAAAAAATAATTAACACCAATCCTTCCCAGACGCTTGCAAAAAATTGAAGATAAGGCAATACTTCCCAACTCATTCCACGAGGCCAAAATTACCCTAATACCAAAGCCTGGTAAAGACAACACACAAAAAGGTAACTATAGACCAATATCTCCGATGAACACAGATGTAACATTCCTACGCATAATATTACCAGATAAAATACAACAATGCATCAAAAAGATTATACACCACAATCAAGTGAGATTTATCCAGGGGAACAAAGATTGTTCAACATACAAAGATCAATCGATGTGATACACCACATTAACAAAATAAAAGATAAAAACCATATCATCATATTAATTGATGCAAAAAAGCATTTGACAGCTACAACATCCAATTATGATAAAAACACTGAATATAATGGATATACAAAGAAAGTATTTAACATAATAAAAGCCTTGTATAATAAACCTTCAGCTATTATCACACTGAATGGGGAAAAGCTGAAGCTCATTCCCCTAAAATCAGGAACAAGACAGGGATGCCCCTGTCACCACTACTATTCAATATAGTATTGGAAGTTCTAGCCAGAGTAATCATGTAAGAGAAAAGAATAAAAGGTACACAAATCAAGAGAGAAGAAGTCAAACTGTCACTACTTGCAGATGACTGATTCTTTATAGAGGAAATTTCAAAGACTCCACCAGAAAACGAATATAAACAATAAACGAATAAAGTAAAGTCTCGGGATCCAAAATCAATGTACAAAAACCAACTCATTTCTATATACAAACAATGAATTTTTAGAAAAGGATATCAGAGAATCAATAACTTTATCGCAACCAAAAAAAAATGAAATACCTGGAAATTAATTTAACAAAGAAAGTGACAGACTTATGCATAGAAAACTACAAGACACTGTCAAAAGAAATTGAAGAGGACAGAAAGAAATACCCCGTTCATGAATAGGAAGACTTAACATTGTTAAAAGGGCCATATTGCCCAAAGCAATCTACAAATTTAATGCAATTCCCATCAAAATCTTACAAACACACTATCACAAAATAGATTTTAAAAATTATCAGATTTGTATGGAATCACAAAAGACCTCGAATCGCCAAAGCAGTATTATATGAAAAGAATAAGGCTGGTGGTATCATATTTTCTGATTTCACTTTATACTACATAGCATCAATAAATGAGACAGCTTGGTGTTGGTAGAAAAACAAACACACGGACCAAGGGAACAGAATTGAAAACGCAGAAATAAATTCACAAATATATGAAAAAATAATTTTTGATAAAAGAGCAAAACATATGCAATGGAAAAAAGAAAGCCTCTTCAGTAAATAGTGTTGGGAAAACTAGAAAACCACATGCAGAAGAAGGAGCTGTGAACTTTCACCATATACTAAAATTAATTCAAAATGGATTAAAGACCTCCACATAAGACCCAACAATAAACTGTATAGAGGAAAACATTGGTATTAAACTTATAGACCTTGGGCTCAAGGAGGACTTCATGAGCCTGACCTCAAAGGCAAGGAAAGTAAAAGTAAAAATAAATGAACTAAAAAGCTTCTGCACAAAAAAAGAAACCATCTACAAAGCAAAGGGAGAGTCAACTGAATGGGAGAAAATATTTGCAAACAATGCATCTGATAAGGCTCTAATATCTAAAATACATAAAGAACTAGTGCAACTCAATAAGAAAAAATAAACAACCCAATTAAGAAGTGGGCAGAGGACCTGAACATGCACTTCTCCCACAAACGTGTACAAATGACCAACAGACATGAAAAAATGCCCGACCTCATTAGCTATTAGGGAAATGCAAATCAAAACCACAATGAGATACCACTTCACACTGGTTAGAATGGCTATTATCAACAAGACAAGGAATAACAAGTGCTGGAGAGGCTGTGGAAAAAAAGGAACTCTTCCATACTGCTGATGGGAAGGTAAATTGGTACAGCCACTGTGGAAGACAGTGTGGAGGTTCCTCAGAAAACTAGGAATGGAGGTATCATATGATCTGACAATCCTTCTTCCGTGTATCTACCCTCCAAGTTTAAAAACCTTAGTCCGCAAAGACTAATATACCCCAATGTTCATTGCAGCCCTGTTCACAGTGGTCAAGACATGGAAACAACCAAAGTGCCCTTCGATAGATGACTGGATAAAGAAGCTGTGGTACATATACACAATGGAATGCTACTTATCTGTAAGAAAAATGAAATGGTACTGTTTGCAACAAAATGGATGGACTTCAAGAATATCATGCTAAGCGAAATAAGCCAGATAGAACTAACCAAGAACCACTCACTCACATGTGACTTCACTCACATGTGAAATAAAAACTGAAATCAACAAAGAAAATAAAACTCATGGGCACAGTCAATAGTTTAGTGGTTACCTGGGGGCAAGAGGGTAGGGTGTGGGTGAGGAGGGAGGAGGAGCCCAATATATAGTGATGGAAAGAGAACTGACACTGAGTGGTAAAAACATAATGTAACACTTTGA
The DNA here is from genome assembly GCA_004026885.1 of Lyroderma lyra. Classification (NCBI taxonomy): domain Eukaryota; kingdom Metazoa; phylum Chordata; class Mammalia; order Chiroptera; family Megadermatidae; genus Lyroderma; species Lyroderma lyra. The sequence continues at coordinate 12,783 of PVJL010014186.1, read as the reverse complement.
CAATGCACTGTAGAGTTTTACACCTGGAACCTATGTAATTTTGTTAACCAATGCCACCCTAATAAATCAAATAATAAAAAAAGAACAAGTAATAATAAATACACACTCAGAATGTCATGGGTGCTCAATTAATATAAGCTGTAGCTATTAATTACAATCTTTCCTCATTCAAGAATCTGCCCCAGGATGACGAGGAGAATCCTGTACCAACTTCAGAGCATCCTAGCAACTTTTCTACCTTTGCTATTGCACAATTTACCCTTTGCTTAATGATGCATTGCATGTGCTCCCTCAGGTTCAGTGTTCTTTATATTTTAAAACATTCCTATTTTTCATTTACAGATGAGTGAGGTAGTATTCTGCTGTCATCTGATTACTTTGTGAGAGTTGCTCACTAACTTGAAAGTGTTTATCATCACTACCATTGACATCTTTTCCACTAGATGCTCAAAAAATTGTATTCACTCACACACCTTATATTTTCTGACTATTGAATATGTATTAGGTACCATTATAGGTACGTGGTTTATATCAGCAAATAAAGCAAACAAACCAACAAAAGCCTGATTGCATGGAGCTTGCAGTCTAGTAAAATGATGATGAAAGGATTGACCCCTGGACTCACTCTCTGGCCATAGACTATGCTGTGATTTCCAGAGGAATCAGATAAGACTGACAGGCTTTTTCCCCACTTTGGTGGGAATATGACCAGCATTATAGTACTCTTTATTATCTATTATTGTATTTAGCAATGATAAAAATCATACTTTCTGCTTAGCAATCACCTTGCACTTTATAAAGCAGTTATATGCACTGTACCTTAATTAATCTTCTTAGCCATGTTGTTGAGTAGATATTATCATTGATACATCCATTTTACAGTTGAGGACACTGGGACTCAAAGAAGTAAAAGGCTTTTTCCACTGTCACACAGCTCAGCAAAAGTGAAGAAGTCAAACCGTCTGATTCCAAATCCCAATCTTTCCCAAAGGGTGTAGGCAGTACAATCAGTCCCATATCTTAAGGATTGAGAAAATCGATGATCATAGACCAGAGTGTGCAGGGCAGGGTGTGTGTGTGTGGTCACTGATAGATTGTTTATTATAGAATGAAAGGCAATGCTGCAGTGCAATTAGTGATATTTCCTCAGCTCTGGGGCCCCCACCCATAATCAAGGAGTTAGTACTACACTTGATGGTCTGCTGGTTGACTCCACCAGTCTGAGGATGAATAGACCAAGTTTTTCCTTCCCAAGCACCACAAAGTTTTACCCACTCAAGGTTTACTCTGACTGTGCAGAGATCTCACTGGCAGTAACGTCCACACTTTTGAATATGTGGGACAGGGAAAAATAGTAATTTATTACCTATATACTTATTACAAGATGAACACCCTCTATAGTCTGCCAGAGCTTGGGAGGGACTGGGGGGTGTAGATATGTACAAGGAGTTTGCAGCAGCCAGTCCAACCTTGACTTCTCTGAGAAGAGAGATACAACAGCCCCTGAGTGTGCAATAACCATTGGCCTCCAAAAGCCATGATGATGACTTTGGTTGGTGATTCCTCCCTCCAACAAAACAGGACAGAGAAGGGTACAGTGGAAGGGGAAGATTACTGCAATCCATGGGTTCTTGGTGTAAATATGGTGCATCCCACTAGTTCACCCACTGCTTTCCGATCTCCACTTTGGTGCCAACTGCACTCAGGGAGCTGTTTTCTGCGTGTATGTGGCAACACAGATGCTGATGTGGCTAGACCGTAGGTTATTTTGAGGAAAACCCTTGTAAAGTGATCTAACTGCGTCCCTGGTATAGCTATAGTTTCTTTCCTTGCATGCCCAGTTCTGACAATTTTCTTAAAACTTGTAATTTAGAAGTATTACCTCAATATCTAATTCCTGGTTTTATTCTCATATACTCTCATAACTGATCTACATAATTCTTGCCAGGACTAGAGAGAGTCACAGGCTCTGATTAAAAGTCTGGCTGGGAAAATTGGGTATCGCAGATTTCCTGGTCCTTGTGCCTCCACTCTGGCCTCGACAACCCCATTTCTAGCCAGTGTTACTTGGTATCCTGCCCTGTGGGAATATACCTAGAAAGGGCAAAGGGCTTTGTAAGCATCAGTCGTACAGTGAGGGGAAGGAAGGACCATTCCTCCTCTGCAAGCAGCATAAACTGCATGACAAGGGCCCTCTGCTATTGACTTGTTTTATGAGTTTTCAGCCCATGTACATGTTAGTTATAGGCCCCAAGCCTCTTATCAAAAGATTCATGTGTCATAGACTGAAGTTTTCTCAGGGAATCAGCCTGATTATACAGAGCTGGAGGGAGAAAAGGGGTGCTGGGAGACCCCTCATGAGTTTTAGTGAAACCTTTGCTGTTTTTTCAGCTTCAGGTCACAGGGTAGGATTTCACTGCCTTCCCTCCTCACCTCTCTCTTCCCTCCCAGATACCTATCTGCTGCTTTGCTTGCTGGTCTTTTATTCCCTTTCCAGGCATGCAGGTTGTTTGTTCTCCATCATCCACTGCACACCTGTTTTCTGTCTTCTTTCTGAGGAAGGATACTTGAAACTAGTGTTTAAAGAAAACAACAAATATATCTGCTTTCTCTTTGCAGCTACATTTCAAGAAGGTCATACCAACAGAGGGAGGCCTCAGAGCATGGAGAGGAAGCAGGGAACAGTCAACAGAAGGAGCTGAGAAGCAGGCTGCCTTGCCTCTCTGTCCTTTGGAACTGTTCAAATTGAGTGCCAGAAACTGAGATTTTCTGTCAACTGTGCCCCACAACTCCAGAGACGCTGTAGGTACCACCTACTCACAATAACTGCTGCTCAGGACCTGCAACCATTTTGTCCACCCTGAACATTCTCACCCTACCATTTTTTGTGGAACATGTGTGGTGGGGAGGAGAGAGAGAGAGAGAGCGAGAGAGAGAGAGAGAGAAAAAAAAAAACAGTTGTCAGATCAGTAGCTTCACAACTATGTATTCTAGATCTGTGAAAAGGGAAGAATGAGAGACTTAGAGATATATCTTTACCCTTCTTTCTTTCTCAAATTTTGGAAGTTTTGAAAGACATGACTTGATTCTCCTCGTGTGTGTGTGCATGCACACATATATGCATGTGTGTTTGTCTTAGTGAGTGTACTTGGTTTTGTAATGTGTGTTAGTGTCTAAGTATATGTGATGTGTATATTTTAGGGGCATCGTACCCCCTGAAAATTTCTCTCTCTTTCTGTGTATACACATATATATTTGTGTACTTGTGTGTAGCATATATAACTATAAGTTGCCTGTGGATTTTTAGATATGTTTGTGGGTATGGAAGAGAATGTTGTGTGTTTATAGGGTGTACATATGGCAAGTGGTCTCCTGATTGTGTGTGTACACATGGGTGTGTATCTGCATGCCTAGGAATATAAGCCTATAAGCATATATTCACAAGTGAAAATTAGAATAATGTCCCATGTAGGAGACACTGAACATGTGTGAGACAGCTGTCTATGGGTATAGGGATATACGTGTGCACTTTTACAGAGAGATTGATGCCTATTTGTATAATTTCAGAGGCAAGGTAGAGTTGTCACCGGCTTGGGGTTGTGGGAAGGAGGCGTACTTTATCACTTTGGAGACCCACGACATCCTGTCAGAACTCCTCAGTTAATGAGCTGAGAATGAGAGCTGGGGTTGTTGAAACAGGAGGGGACTGCAGAGTGGACAACAGGGTCAGAGGAGTGTATAAAAATAAGACTAGTTAGACAGGTTTCCAGGACTGAGAGCACAAAGCAGCTATGTCAGGAGCAAGCATGAGGGTGCCACAATTGCTCATGGTATCTTGGTTTCAGTGAACTGTCTCAGGGACTGGGATGAGAAGGGCATACCAGATGAAAGATCAGAGGTGGCAATGGACAACAAGAATATGTGCTGTAGCCAAGTTGCAGAGAATTATTGGGAAAGGGTAGGCCCTATCAGAGAGCAGAAAAGGAAACATGTTCTGAGGAAAAAGAGACCCCACAGCAGGCTGAACTGTGATACCAATTTCCACTGACCTGAGCCTGAGGGCCAAACTTGCATGGACTATGTGACTGCAATGTTCTCCAGCTAAACTTTGATGATCAGATTTGGGACAAAGAACAATTCTATCCTGATGTTTGTAAGTCCTATTTTGCTTATTGTTTGGTCTTTCCTTTTGCTCTTTAGTACAGTTCCTTAAGGCAAATAATAATTTTGTCCTGGGGATTCCTCCACAACATGGGTGGGGAGACCAGAGTTCAGGAGCAGCCAGATCCCCTGAACTGCCCTAGATGCACACATCTACAAGAAACAGCTGTGATAAGTTTTCTCCCTTCAACTAGGCAGTTCCTGCTCAGTAATGCTTTAATATGTGTAGATGTAAGAGTATGAGTATGTGTGTGAGAGAGAGAATATGAAAGAAAGAAAGAGAGAGAGAGAGAGAGAGAGAGAGAGAGAGATTGAGAGAGAGAGAGAGAGAGCAAATTAAAACTGTGTATGTTAGAGAGAGATGAGGGGAGGGAGAGGAGAGAGAAAAAACTAAAACGTGTGTGTGTGTGTGTGTGTGTGTGTATTCCCTGTAATCTCAGATCTGGGTTTTAGAGCTTTTAAATGCCTGGTGCATTTTGTTGGAGATTGAGAACTTGTTTGCAAACAACCTTGATTGGAGGGGTGGAGCAGAGTAGGGACTGGTATCCTAAGGGGAGCAGTGCAGGTTTGGCAAAACAGCTTCAGAGTCCACATTTATGTACAGGGTTGGGGACAGGGCCATGCTACATACCTCCATACAAACAAAATGTTGGCTCTGGCATCTGGGCTCTGATAACTGTGTCAACTGCTTGTGGGCAATGTCGACATCACTGGGGTCATCACCTTCTTTGGAGGCTACACTGAAGCTCTCTCGGGGACTTCAAGTTTGCTGTTGGAGATTATAGAGAACAGATAGATCTTGATATCAACTTGTGTCACCCTTTTGGGAATCTCAGACACAACTGTGGGAATCTTTGTCAAGTGAGCAGATGATATTAACAGTGAAAATAGAGGGGGGCTTTGCATCATTTATGATCTTCCTGAGTGCACATGGAAAGTATACACACAAATGTTAGCACAGGTAACCTCTGGATGTTGGGATTAAGGCTAAATATTCCCTAAACTTTTTGTACTTTCAAGGCTTGTAGAAATGTGTAAAATGAGCATGAAGCTTTCCTACAAGCCTGAAATATGAAAAGCTACAGAATAAATTTCATCTTTCTTGACCGCCAAGATTCAGAAGAAATTTTTACCACTGTAATATCTTCTTTTTGGACTCCTGTACTACTTTTTGTGCACACAACTCTGGACACTGTCAGCAATAGAATCATTGGGTATTTTTTCTTTTTACTGGAAATTTCTTGTTATTTAGTCCCCTTCATGATAAGAACTATATTTTGTAATAATTCCCTTGGTATAGCAACCACTGATTCAATGTCTCTGATGAGGCAGGCAGTGTGCCAGTGTGTGTATGTGTGTGTGTGTCCAGCAGTCTGAAGGATAGTGTCCAAAATGGCACAGTGGCTTTTAGTTTGGTCAGTATTGTTAATGTTCCCAGGGAGTTACTGTCCTGGCTTGGTCAGACAACAGAATTTCTGGTGGTAAGGATGTTTTAAAAGTCAGTGATAGGACAGTTCTGTAGTTCTTGGATGTTGATTCCACTTGGAATTGGGCCAGCCTTCAGAGAGGCTGGCCCAATTTGTTTTTTCTTTTAAGCAAATCAAGCTCACAATGGCTCTGGCACACTCAGTCTCAGAGTCAGGATAGAGCTCCAGCATTGAAATAGCAGTGTCACACAGAAAATTGAGGCAGGTGCTTGGACATACAGACTGGCTATTATGCAGTCATTAGAAGCAGCTGTGGTTCAGTGGGGAGGCTTGTTACCAGTGTAGGGGACAGCAAGGCAATTGCATACTCTGATTTGGCAGCAGGTCTGTACCTATGGTTATAAGACTTCCCTGAGAATCAGCTCAAAACTTGGGTTCAAAACTTAACTCTTCCAATTGTTTGCTAAGTGCCCTTAGCGAGTCCCTCTGACCACCTTGTGTAGCACATATCTAATTGTAAAATGAGGATCATGACATTGAGTTGTTTGGAGTATGAAATGTTTAAAAGGTGCTCTGTGGGAGTTCCCTGATGGTGTAGTGGCTTAAGGCTTTGGCGCTGGCACTGTCAGTGCTGCGGCTTGGGTTCGATTCCCAGTCAGGGAGCTACCCACATACCAAAAAGCAAAAAAACGAAACAAAACAAAAGGTGCTCTGAAGTGTCCCTGGCACATAATAGGTACTCAACAGACATGGAGTCACAACAAATAGGCAGGTGCCTGACCCCAGCTAGAGGAGTTCAGAGGTGTGATGATGATAGTGGTGGTAGTTGGGGGATGGGGTTGAAGGAGGGCAGAAAGCCTAGCTGACCACTCAAGATCCAGTAACTACATGATGCGTAGCTCCTTGTGCATGTTGTAGCCCTCCTCTTTATGCAAGATCCAAGTGCTCTCCTACCTATTCAAAGTGACTACTCCAACAATTCTCTCAGCTTCCCCTGTGCTGTTGATTTCACTCCTCTCCACTGAGCACGCCCATCAGCAAAATGCTATTTCTTCCATCTGAAGTCAATCTTCTCCTGACTCCCTCTTCCCCCACTAGATGTAGCCCGATTTCTTTGCTCCCCTTTGCAGCAATACTCTTTTTAAGACTCATCTATACTCACTGACTCCTCTCTTCCCAGTGTTTCATAACCTGTCCAGAGCAGGCTTTATTACCCAATTCTCCCATGAAGCTGCTTTCATCAAGGTCACCAGGGACCTCTTCATCACTAAGTCCAATGGTCAATTCCCTCTCTTCCTCTTATTTCACCTGTTATCAGCACTTTGAGCATAGCTGAACACTGGCTCTCCCTTAATACACTTTACTTCACATTGCTCCCGAGACATTACACTCTTAGCCTATGGCACTGGTAACATATTCTCAGTCTCCTCAGCTGGCACCTCCTCTTCTCCCTGATACCTTTACGCTGTAGGTCTCTGACTATGATCTTCTGCTCTTCTGCTATACTCTATGTATACTTACTTCCTAGTCAATCACCTATAGTCTCGTGGCTTCTTAGTAATAACATTTTAAGCCAAATCCCTAATTTCTATCCAACTGAATTGTACACAACTACCTACTCCACTCACATGAGTGTCAAAGAGACATCTTAATTCAACATGTCCAGAACTGAATTCCTGATCCCCTCTCCCACCCATATGACCTGCTCCAACCACAGCATTTCCCCATATCAAATGAGCATCATTCCATTCTATTAGTTATTTGGGTTAAAATAAAATTAAATCAGCCTTGACTTCTCTCTGATACTCCAGACCCAAACCATTAGGAATTCTATTAGGTTAACCTCAAAATATATCCAGAAACTGAGACATTCTCACCATATCTACTATTACCAGGATGATCCAAATCACTATCATCTCTAGCTGGACTTACAGCAATAGCTTCCTACCTGGTCTCCCTACTCCCATGATTGCCTGCTTTCATTCTATTTTCAAATAATAAATATTCCAAGTGATTCTGTCAAAAGCTAGATCAGATGGTGCTATTCCTCTGCTCAATCCCTCACTGCCTCCCTTCTGCCCCCCACATTCCACTACCAACAGGAGCCAAGTTTCTTAAAATGGTCTACTAGGCCCTACATAATGTGGTATTCTGTTAACATCTTTGACCTTATCTCCAACTCTTATCCTATTTCCACATAACATGACATTCACAATAGATTCTCCACCCTTCCTCAAACCTGCTTGATGTTCCTGGGCCTTGGAGCCTTTTCACTCACTGGTTCTTCTGCCTGAACAATATTCTCTTTATATATCAGAGAGGCAAACCCCCTCACCTTCTTTATTTCTTTGCTCAAATGTCACCACTCCAATGAAGACAACCCTGGTAGCCCTTTAGTATTGAATTTAATACTCCTTTCTTTCCTGGCATTTCCAATACACCTTTCCCTGTTCTCTGTGGGCTTACTACTGTTCTGCCCCACCCCCACCCCCCACCAACCAGAGTACTTATCACCTTCTAAGGTACTATATATTTGGTATTTAAAAGGTTTACCTTTTATTTTCTGTTTCTATGCATGAGAGCTTGTGATTCAACATGTGTTGAATGAGTAAATGAATGAATGGTTAGATAATCTCAACATCCAAAATAATGTAGGTCCAGTTATTTTCGAGATTTTACAGGCCAAGAATGAATCAAGGGCTTCTTTGGTCAGAGTTACAGGAGGGCTTTCAGGCACTTCTCATGTATTATTTGAGATAACATTTGCAAGGGTGTCATTAGTCACAAGCACTGAGGCGGGAGTTAACCAGTCAAGAACTGGGTCTGATTTTCACCCTGTGTGAGCTTTATGCCTACTGAGTACAAGCCTAGAGTCCATTTTTTCCTCCAAAAAACCTGTTCTCCAAGTCCTGGATGGCTTCAGTTATTCTTCTTTGGCTGAGCTGAGACCTTCCTTTGTGCAAGTATCCTTACACAGATTTTCAAAGAAATACCATTAGGTCTTGATGTTTAACTCTTTCATGGCTTAGAGTAATCTGTATTCGAATCTCAGTACATTTTCATACCTATCACATTTCTCCACCACCATCACTACCTCAAAATCATTTCCTTCAGAAAGCTGAAATTCTGTGCTTCTGCCAAAGGAAGAATACAGAAGAGTCCTGACCACTACCCACCTCACAGGAGTGCATGTGTGCCCAGGAAGAATCCATTATCTGCCTTTCACCATGGCCATGGTCTGCTCTGCCTCTGACTGATGAGGCTACAACCACAACACTGGGCCCAAAGAGTACACCCCTTAGCCTGCCTTTTTTATACTCATTACTTGCTGCTTGTGTCTTAACCCAGGCAGACTACTCTGCTCAAGGTAAGAGTTCTACCCGCTCATTGTACCTTCTGGATTGGAAACAACATCAGCAAACAATGTTGCATGCCCAGAAAATTTGCTGTTTGATACACTATGCGATAGTAGAATTTGAGGATTGATGAAGTGTTCAGGTGGCAAAGTTTCTGAGTAATGTGTTATGATGCAGAAGATACACTGGTCTTGGAAAGAAATACTCATTTTATTTTATGCTTTTTTTTTTTTTTGGTATGTGGGTAGCTCCCTGACTGGGAATCGAACCCAGGCCGCAGCACTGACAGCGCCAGCACCGAAGCCTTAAGCCACTACACCATCAGGGAACTCCAGAAATACTCATTCTACACACAGCAACTCCTCAAGGATGTCTGGTGACTGGGGCAGCCACAAATCAGAATGAAGGTACTTCCACAGCTAATCCTCAAATGGCTTATTAACCTTATTTTCCCATGCCTCCTCACTCCACCCCAACATGCTCCTGCTCACTTTCACCCTGGATTATGGTGGAGTTTTAAGACAGGTTTCCCCAAGGCTGGGTGAAGCCCCATATGTCCTGGTGATGCAGTTTTTTGTTTTAGTCTAAGTGTGGGCTTTAGACTTGGCTGGCCCTGAGTTCATGTCTAAGGCTGTTGCTGACCAGTCAGTCAAGTGACCTTAGCAACCTGCTTCCGATAACTTGACCCTGAGTTTCCTCCTCTGTAAATGTGGCCTTGTGCTGCCTACCTTGCTGGACTGTTGCAAAAGTTGAGACAATGCATAAAAACAGCCATCAAACTGTCTGGCACAATTTCTGTCACACATAAAATGGCAGCTGTCACTCTTGCTACGCATTGGGGACTTTTGAGCTCTCTATCCCAGAACTTCCAAAACAACTGGAAGGTTCTAGGACCCAGAAACTCAATCCTCTTCAGAGGCATCCTGGCAACTAAAACTGCAGCTTTTCCTCTTACTTGGTGGTAACTGCTGGGGTGGGGCTACTTTAAGTTGCTGATTTACAGAGCAAGAAGCTCCTGGCCTGTTTCCCATCTGGATACTGCTCAAAGCTCAGAGAATTTATGGAAATGAAAAATGAATATTCTTTTTCTCAACAACTTCTAAAAGCTCCTTTCTCTGCTTCTCCCTCAGCCTTGTCATCCACTTCACAGCCACTGGAAATTGTTCAGCATTTACTTCATCAAATGAAGATTAACTCTTTACAGTACCGATGTACTGTGTTGAGAGGTGGGGAGATGTGAGACACAGTAAACCTGTGGGCCAGGGGGTGAGGGGAATGAGCAGGGGCCATCAATTACTACATTGTTGGACTAGGGAAGGTCACGGAATCCTTTGTGCCTCCTGCCTCAGGCCTTCAGGATTCCAGCAGTCATCTCTTTCACAGAGTAGCATGTGGTATACTCCCACTCTTTCTCCCTTTAATACTGGGTAATACCGGTTCTCTGACTGAATTAAGCTTCTGAACTCACACTTACAAATAATCATTGTAGGCCACTGGATGATTATTCCCCATCAGAGCCAAAGAAAATATGGATTCAGATAGGTTTTGGAAGCACATTATTTCTTCCCCTGAGCTTGCTGGTTTGGGTGGGTGGGTGGATAATCTTACTGACCTGGCAGAGTATATGTGGAAAGCCTCTGGTACAGAGGAGATGCTCAATGAATCTTTGCTCTGCAGGCTTTATCGCTTACTAGCTGACTGACCTGGAGCAATTTAACTTCTATGAGCCCCTTTCTATAAAAGGGGGAGTCAACCTTGTCCCCAAAAGAATTTGAGGCCACATTCACAGTCACTGAGACGTGTCCCATTGACAGGTTTCTTTTGAAGAGAGACTTGTGAGTGCATTGGCAGACAACAGAGTGGCCTATAGGAAAGCATTCTGGATTTGCAGGGAACAGACCTGGGATTTTGTCTAGGATCTGTCACTTGCCACCCCTGTGACTCGACAGTTAAGCCACTTAGTAATCTGAACCTTAGATTCATACCTTGTCTACCTCTGGAGGTGGTATTGATAAATATGGCCCCTCCAGGGCCAGAAACATGCCTTTCGATTTCCTGCTGCCCGTTTCTGTCACACTGCCTGAATCATAGAAGGCTCTATTTTGTTTGCTGGATGAAATCGAAGCTGCTGAGGGGACATAGTTCCTACTTTTGTTTGAAGCCTCTTTTACCTGCAGGCTTATGTCTATGGGTCCCTGAATCTTTGCCCAAAAGTAATTTGCTAGCCTACCCTGGCCCCAGGGACTTTACTTTGCACACAGCTGGAAGCAGGGTAAGATTGACTGAAGGCAAAAAAAGAAGATACCCTGGCAACTATTTTGTGTTTGATAGCTGTTCCAAGACCCACAATGCTAGGCTAGGTGAGGCACCCTTTATTGGTGTTTCCTATTAATGGACTTAGTTCACACAGTGTTTAGCTCTAGGGATAAATGTAGGCTTTGGTCAGCTTTTTATGTATGTTCTTTGCCTTCAGCTGGTAAGAATATGAGAGATGACTCCCACACCTTCACATTTGCTGCAGGATAAGGTAAAGGATTCCCAAGGCTCTGGTAATAGAATGGAAGGGAAGGGCATTGAACTCCCTGGTACAATGAGGTAACAAAGTGTGAAAGCTCCTGGAGGGAGGAAGAAATTTGGTATTACATGACTTAGTACACCATGGCCTACCATGCCAGGTAGCCCACAAGACTTACCACACTGGCTGAAGGAGAAAGTGTTAATTCTGATCCTCACCCTGTACACACGCATACTACACACTTTTGATAATTTGTACACCCTAACAAAGGATGCTTACAAGAGAAATGCCTGGTTACCTTTCAGAGATGCCCCTGGTCAAATCTTCTCTCTGGGTCACCCAAGAGTCTTTGCTTTGCTGGAGCCTTTTTTTTCCCATTATTCCAGGATTATCATTATTATTAACCATTTTGTTCTCATTAAAATTAGCCATAACTCGCACCCTTTAAGGTTCTAGCCTCTGTTTATCTCTTCTCCATGTCATTTCTTTTTCTCCACTTTCCCAGGACTTGACATAACCTTAATAGTTCAATGTGCTTTTTCCTAATGTCCATGCTGCCTTTAGTGCTTCCACATTAACTCTTTTCCTCATCTTCAGTATTTTCAGACCTCATGTTATCTCATCAAGAATTTTCTAACAGTCAGACCTTTTTAATTTCTATAATGCCTCACAATGTCATTTTTCCTGCAACCACCCCTCTCTTCTCTAGCCTATTCTCAAGCTGACTTAGGTGTATTTTCCATTTCCACAGCGCCCTGTGATGTTCCTTTGCTCTGCCAATGCCTCCTCCCCTAAGCTGAGTTAAGTATCCAGAAAGTACCTAAAACATAGTATTTTCATGGTATGCTCTGATGCCCCAAACCCCTAAGCTTATTTAAGCTTGTCTTAAATTTTCATGGTATCCTATGATGTCCTCTTTCCTGTCCCACCCCCAAGACAGATCACATTAGCTTTTCCACATTTTCATGGCACCCCATGCCCACTCCCTATGACAGCATTTACCACACTGCCAATTTACGTATTTGTCTCTCTCAGGTAATCTAGAACATTCTTTAGAACTGAGGACTCTGTGCTAAGGAGTATCCCCAGAACCTAGACTAGTGTTTCACACAAATGAACAAGGTGTCCTTGTAATTACGCTTTTATTTTTCTTCTATATTCTGCAGTAACTAAGCAAAATCATGGCAGTTGTCAGTCTTCTTTACACAACAGGAGACAGAAAGGTTTTCAGAAAGGTCAGACATAAATTAATCCCCCACATCCTTCTTTCACATTTTACTGGTTATTTCAAAGTTTCAAAGAACAGCCTATTTCAATGATATAA
>PVJL010014185.1:0-28972 GCA_004026885.1 Lyroderma lyra | reverse complement strand
GGGGGTCTGCGCTGGGGGCCGCGCTGAGCACTGGGGCCCGCCCGGTGCGTGAGCGAAGATTAAAGGCCAGCAGCTGCCAAAGGGCCGTCGACCCCCCACAGCCGGGGGAGGGGCGGGCGACCTGGGTGCAGACCAGATGTTAGCGGGTGGTCCCAGAGCCCGAACCGGCCCGAAAGGCTTCGTGGCACCGCCATGTGCAGACGCAGCATCCCCGCAGGCCGGCGCGCCCTGGGGACACGGCTGCGGGGCGGGCCAGCGGGCAGCCACGACAGGACACACGCCCAGCCTGGGACGCACGTTCTCTTCTGCAGCCGCGGGCGGCGTGCGGTTTCTGGAAGGAGCTGACTGGGCGCCTCGCCTGGGCCGCTGGGGGGTCCGGCAGGTGCCTCCGCCCCCGCCCCCAGCCAGGCCACCAGCTATTTTCGTACCGAGTGGGTGGCTGCGGCCGCGGAGCCCAGCCCTGTGACCCGCGCAGACCGGACCAGGGCAGCGGCAGGACCGGGGGCGGCAGGAGGCCGGCGTTGTCTCAGCTGCGGACTCCCCACAAGTACAAGCTGGTCTGGTAATTGCCCCACAGAGATTCTCGTAAATTCTGAGATGGCGTAACGGCCCCTGTTAATGCCCTTTGTGCTTCTAGATGGCACGTTCCTTCAAGCAGCTCACAGAACGCTTCTGAGCTGCACTGGCCAGGGCCCTGGACACAAAGGGCTTCCTTCAGGTCCGCACCCTGCCCTCCCGCACCCCCCGGGACACGCCCGGCTGTGCCGTCACTTGGCCGCCCCCCCCCCCGGCAGGACACGCTGGGGGCCGAGCTGCAGGAGGGGGTGTGGGGCCTCCAGGGCCCCCGCAGGTCATGGCGCCCCCCTGCCCTGGGCAGTGCGGCCTCAGGGTCCCCCACACACAGGGTCCCCAGCAGTTTTACACACCTGTGTCACAGACAGATTTTGGCGCAGGGCGGCAGGGGCCACCTGGGAGCTGGGCAGCCCAAGTTGGCCGTGACCCCACGACTCCCTGCAGGTCACAGAGCCACACGGACCACAGCCTCCTCATCAGACGTGTGCATGGTGACAGTGCACACAGCGGGTCGGGCACTAAGCCGGCACTCAGTAGGTCTATAGAGAGCGGTGACTGAACGAGGAGGCCGCTGTCACGTGTGGCTGTGTGACCTTGGGCAGGTCGCCTCCCTCACTGGATGAGGAAGGTTCTAGGAGGGTTAAACAAGTTCACATGTGCAACTTAAGCAGAATCTGCAAAGTCCGTGCTCACGAATGCGCCTGTGCCTCGTGTTTGAGTCTCTTCTGTCCCTGCTCTTGTCTCGGGTGGGGGAACAGTGAAGATGCTTTAATTTCGGGGTGCCTGTCCCTTGGACTTGGGCTTCACCCCCAGCTGCCATGAATCCAGAGCAAACAGCATGCCCGCCCACCTGAGAAACGCACAGTGACTCCGGGCCTCTCTCTGCTGTCTGTCTGTGGGGACTTCAAAGCCTGGAGACTTTGCAGATGGCCTGGTGGTGACGTGCCTTTAGCAAACACATGGGGAAATCCTCCCCTAACAGACACCAGCTCCACAAGACGGAACTGGGGGGCGGGAACCCAGGAAGGCGAGAGTGAGCCCAGCCCGACAGCACGGCCTGCCCCCGGGAGGCACGCGGGGTTCCCAGGGGATGGTCCCCCCCCCCCCCCGGGCCATCAGCAACTGAGCGGCTCTCGGTTCCGCACAGCCGTCGGTCAGAACCTGAACGACCGGGAAAGCTTCACTTCTGCCCAGGTGGCCCCCCTGCACCCGACAATGAGAACAGGGACCCTGCTACTCGGGGGCGTGGGGGAGGGCGGGCCGCCGGCAGGTCACTCTGATATGGGAGTTCTGGTGACACTTCCACGTCTGCTCCCTGGGCACGGAGTCAGGGCATTCCTGCCGGGAGCAGCTGGAGGCTCTGACTCGGAAAGTCAGTCTTCGCTTGGAGCAAAGTCCTCTGGTGGATTAAAACCTGCTTTCTGAATCAAGCAGCAGCTCGTTGTTTCAAAATAAGAATTTATTGCAAAACAACAACACTGTCTGAAACCCGAGGCCAGGGCCATTGAGTCTGCGGTCAGCCAAGCGACCGTGGCCACACCATCCACAGGTCCTGGGGTGGGGGTGGGGTGCACAGGGTGGGGAGGGCATCTCCTCGGGCACCAGGAGGGTGCTCTGCAAGGCAGTGGCCCAGATCTGGGGGTGCTGACAGCAGCTACAGGTCAGAGCGAAGCCCCTCGTGCACTGAGGAGCCAAAGCCAGGCCTAGCGCCCCACCGGCCCAGGCTGTCTCATGCCCTGAAGCCCCCTGAGCGCCTGCTGTAGGGCAGGCACGGTGGCTTCCTGAGTGGCCCTCAGGTGGGGGTGCTCACGGTGACCCCCTCACTGCACACCGGATGCCGTAAACCACCGGAAGTAACGTGGCATGTTTGCAGATTCTTATGTTTAAAAACACAATGGACATTTCAAGCACAGAAGAGACTGAGCTCTGAAAGTAGCAGCGGAGTGGAGCACAGGGATGTGTCACTGTAGCAACTGTGTGGGAAAGGGGGCGCACGGTGGCGGGCGGGCACTGAGCGCAGAGCTGCCCGGGGCTCGGGCATGCTCCCTGCGCAGCAAGGCCATGTCACCAAGCGGCCCAGACACCAGCTGGTGACCTTCCCGAGTGGCTTTCCAGTAACCAGAAGTGGCTAACACAGGTCCGGAAGGCCGTCCACATCCAGAGGTCCATCAGGCTCATCTGCCCCCCCGAGAAAGTCCACACCTGCTGTGTGGCAGGAGTGGGGGGAAAGGCTTGTCACTGGGCCTGCGCCCAAGCCGGTGGCATCCGTATCTGACGCACCCCCGCAGGCTGCAGACATCTTCCGTGCCAGTGCCAGCAGCGGGTGCCCAGCTCCAGAGACCACACCCACGCCCCCAAGCCACTCGTCACCATCGCAGAATCGCTCTATCGCAAACCTCTTCTCCAAGGTCCCAAGGCGCAGCTGGTCTCCGGCGTCTCCCGATAACAGCAGCCGTAAAGGGACCCCGTGGCACCCACACAGGTCAGTTCACGAGGGCTGTCCGGAGAGCACCGGCCACGTGAGGGGAAGAAGAGAGGCATTTACGGCTGGTTTTCTTCCGGACAGTCCTCGTGTACCGCTGGCTCACGGGTAGTGACTTTGGACCAGTCAGGGGGGCTGAGAGCTTAATTCCGCTATCGATGAACCTGAGCACTTCTGGAACTTTCCAAGTAGACACTTTCACATACCATGAACTTGATACAGTGAAGAAAGTAAGTGTAAGAGGTGGAGCCCAGCGCTCTGCCGTGCAACAGGCTGCCACGCGATCCACTTTTCACCCGCGGCCGGTCACAGGCGCCCTGTGCCCTCCGCGGCTCGGCCCCGGCCACGTCCGGCGTTTTGTCTGTAGCATCAGATCTCAAGTTTTGCTTTGTAAACAGTGAAATGCACGGACACACAGATGAGCAAAATGGCCACTGCGGTTGGTCAGGACAAGGACATGCGTCAGGAGTCACTGCGCCCTGTCCCAGGCCGGAACGTCCCCGTGGCTGAGTCCGGGTGACGTCCCAGTGGGATGTGGGCCTCTGCCCTGCTGGGGGCTCCCGGGGCTGAGAGGCCCAGCAGACGATCACGAGTAAGAACAGGGCCCATCGAAGGAACCCAATCTCAGTGCTGAGGTGCACGGCCCTGTCACACGGCGCCGTCAGCTACAGCAACACGGGAGCGACGCCGTTTCTCAGCGCGCCACTCAGCGTGGACAGGACACGCCACCAGGCTGCGAAGCACAAACCTCCGCCGGTTTCCGCAGGGCCCCGGTCCCTGCCTCTCGGGGTGAAGGTCACACACACTGGCGATCAAGGTCGACTGTATCACGGACAGGAGGTGGTTTCTCAGCTGTAGAGAGTCCTGGGGCTCCTGTGGGTGTGATGCACCCGCACCCCTAGGGGAGGACTGAGGGGGTGCCGCACCCGATTCGCGCTTCCCAGGGAGCCCCCGCAGCCCCCACAGCCCCACGCAGGTGCTCACCGCAGGAGGAGAATTTTGGCGCCTTTTTTCCTTAGCTCCTGGGCTGTCGTTGGTGTGAGTGTATGTGGTGTGTGGCCCAGGGGAGCCACAAGGTCGGACACGGCTGCTCCAGAGGATTTTCTGAACAGGGAGGTGACAGCTGTCGTTCCCACGTGGTCCCCTGCAGTAAGCGAGACGCGCCGGCCTCTCGGTCTTCCCGCTTCCTCCCGAGCGTCCCTCACAGCCACAGTCCTGCACAGCCTCACCTGTCCCTAAACCCTTGTTAATATTCACGACTAAAGTCGTTTAGGAATAAACATAATGGGGGGGGCAGCTAGTATCGTTATTTGCTGTTGTTAAAGTGCGCAAAACACTTCCATCCTAAAAAGAGGATTTTTGTAAAAATAAAAGGTTGCTGGACTCTGCCTTAGAATGACTTTAAAACAACTGGCCGAGCATCTAAGAAAACAGGTCCACCCGGACCAGAGCTCTGCGGAACGAGGCACTGGCGCCCACGCGCGTGTGGGCAGGGTGGGGGCGCACGTTAGCGACACGCCCACCAACGCGCCCTCGCAGGAACCAGCGTGCGTCACGGCGGGGCCGCAGGGACGTACTAGGGCCTCCACTGCGAGCTCAGAGCAGACTTGAGGGGCAGCCTGGATCACCCCCAGAGCCCTGGCCGGGCCCCCGGAGGCCTGGAGAGGCGGGGGCGTGGCTGCCCCGAGCTGGGGGCCCACGCGCCAGGGGGTGGGGGGCACAGCGCGGAGCCGGGTGGGAGGGGGTGGCCTCCCTTCCCTCGGCTCCCTGCTGGGGTCTACAGCGCAGCTTCCTGTTACTAGGGTGCTGGGGTGCCATAGACACTGAGAACTCCACGTCAGCATCAGAAAGCCACGTGGGGACCTTCGAGCCACGGGTCAGACATGGACCCGGCCCGTGTGCCCCTACTTTCCCCTGTGCATGTCACATCAGGGAGGAGACCCCCCAAACTCACGCAATGGGAATGCGCACTGTGCACACGCGTGTGCTGCCTCGCGGTAGTGGGGGCACCTGCCGGGCCTTGTCTTTGGGGAGCCTTTTAGGGAAAGGCCCGAGACACGCCCAGGGACGGTCAGGGGACCCGATCTGTGCAACAGCAGCTCCTGCAAACAGAGGTCACAGCAATGACAAGGCGACGCCGCGGTGTCCCTGAAGCGCCTCAGAGCCGGCGGTGACAGAGCCGCCCCGAGGGCTTCGCTGCCCCAGGCCGTGCCCGCGCCAGCACAAGGCTCACCCCGCGGGCACGCGAGCGCGTGGCCGGAGCGGACCCCGCAGGTGCGTCTGAGGCTGTCCCCTCGCCGGCCCCACGGCGGCCAGAGCCCCCTGCCCCGCCCGGGCTCCTTGGGGACTGCGTCTCCTCTTCTTCGGCCGCGTCCTCACAGCGCAGACCTGAAAGGCGGGACCCACAAACATTGCAGGGCCCCAACACGCTGCTTCCTGTGGGCTCTCCGAGGCGGAAACGCGTCCCGGGAAACGGTGCGCATCGTCCGGGCCGCAATCGTCTCTGTCAGGAGGCCTCTCCGCGCACTGGGCCGCAGCTGGGACGCGTTTTCCTCGGGGCCCCCTCCTGGGCCAGCCCGGCGTGGGGGGTGGGGGGCGGGGGGCGGGGACACGTCTCCGAGCGCGCCTGCCGCCCCCCTAATCAGAGCCCCCGGGACTCGGAGGTCGGGCGCGTCCATCTCACCCCAGAAGGTCAGCTCTGACTGCTCTGTCGCCACGGAGAACGCGCGACCCGCTGGGACCGGGCCTGGGCAGTGGGGGGCGCACCCCGAGACGGGCCCTGCGCCCCGCGCAATGCGCTCCTCTCCGCAGGGCCGCCGGCGTCACTTACAAACTTAAAGGAAAAGGAAACCCGCACGCAGTGGTCAGAGCGGAGCGCCCGGCGCAGGCTCTGCGTTGGTTTTACTTTACATTTTGAAAACGGAGCCCCGGGAGCCGCCGAGCGCACCCCGAGACGGCGAGGGGCGGGTCTGACCTCCCGTCAATCTTCGGAGACCTGTGCGCGGGGGGGCTGCACGGGGCTGAGCCCGGGGTCAGCACGCGCTTCCGGGATGAGTGATGGGCCTGGGTCCCCGCTGAGTCAGGGGACAGACGCCCATTGACGACGCTGGTCTGGTCATGCTGCACTTAGAGCAGTTCCCAAAGTGCTGAAAACGCAGAAGGGACTGGCCCCAAGGTATCATTTAATCCCAGACTTAGTGTCATGTTTCTGGTTCAGATGCTATATATACTTTATAGA
The DNA here is from genome assembly GCA_004026885.1 of Lyroderma lyra. Classification (NCBI taxonomy): domain Eukaryota; kingdom Metazoa; phylum Chordata; class Mammalia; order Chiroptera; family Megadermatidae; genus Lyroderma; species Lyroderma lyra. The sequence continues at coordinate 22,679 of PVJL010014185.1, read as the reverse complement.
GAATTACAGGGCTTTTAAAAATTACAGGGTAAGCGCTCTTCAGACATTCCACGGTGCACGGTCCCCACATCTAACGTGTGGGGGCACAGGCCTCTCCATGGTGGCACCCTGCGGGTGCACACGGAAGGACCCCGCAATCACTGAGCCGAAGCCCAGGCCTCACTCGGCTTTTAAAGGCGAGTGAAAAGCACCAACAAATTCTCACCAGCCTTTGCGGTTACTGAATTCGGTGTCAAAACTGTTATTAGAGAATTTTGAAGCAATAATGAGATTAGTGAAGACGCTCAGCTTTGGAAATCTTACAGGATTGTGACTTTAAAACTCCCTCTGCTTATGACAACTTTCCCGTTGCTTCATTCAAACAGGCGAGGAGCTCTTAGTGTGTGGAGCCCCCAGATGCAGCGCGGGCGCCTCAACGGTGCGCGCCGAAACCCACTTACGTTCCGAGGTCCACGGAGAAGGGACAATGTCTCATCTGTGTGCCCCCAGCGCATCAGGATTAAAATAACACGCGTGTAACACCTTGGCAGCCTCGTCCAATTCTCCGCCCACGCGAAGTCCAAGTGCATACCTCCACAGTGGACAATGTGAGCCTGGCGCTTCCACGTGAACTTGTCCAGCCTGCGAGCACTTCCATGAGCTGAACTCCCTCCTACATTCCTGAGTAACGATGACAACAGCATCCTCGGAAAATCGTTAACCAGAGGCTCCATCCGGGTTTGAGTTGGTTCACAGCACACGGACTCGGGAGTCAGGCCCTAAGTGCAGACGCCCCCGCCCCGCGGCCGCCACGTGGTGGATGACGCAGAACGATCCGCAGAGCAGCGCTGAGGAGGCCTGTGGGCTCGGCCAGTGTCCCCCCACCGCCCTGCAGGACCCCAGGGAACTGAAGTCACACACCTCCCAAGGGCCGTGCGATGCGGGCGCCCTTCCTTCCCTATACGGTCCAGACACGCAGATCCCGTGTGCCGGGGGCGTGCCACTGACTGACTCGCCACCATCAAAGGGCCTGGCGGGGCACCCCATCGCGTGACTCGCTTTGGAGACCCGCTCCATTCACCCCGTCTGAAGATGGGAAGTGGGAGCTCAGAGAAGATGAGCAACTTAGGGCACAAGCTACCGAATAGAGCGAATTCCAGACAGAGCTCTTCGCGGGGAGCCAGTTCACCTCCCTCCTGACTATTCATATCCAAGGCTGCCCCCCGCCCCCGGGGGTTCAACCAGAGAGACTCCTACGGTTGTCCACGAAAGGCCCCGGAACCCTCTGCTGGAGACGGCAGGGCCAGCCTCTCTGTCCTTCTCCCTTCTGACCCCGGGCAGGAGCACCTGCACACAACGACAGCTAAAGGTCACCAGCAACAAGCAGAAGAGAGATTTCACGCGATCCGTCTGTGCTGGGATAATCCAGAATTGGCCGTGAAGACACTGACGGGCCCACGCGACACCAGTAATTCTTTGTCACCTGCCATCGGCTCCAGTCAAATGTGTTATTCTCGTACGTTCTCGGGAAAAGAGTGTCAGGCATGTGCATAAAGCAAACTTCAAATGTAATTTCTTAAATTTCCAGTTGAAACTCGACAAAGTAAGCAAGGGGACGGTGTGTCCTAGCTGTAAACCGACTGCAAGTCCAATCTGCTTTTGTGGAACTGATACAAAGAAGCGGAGGAGAAAACGTGTACTTTTCCACATAAGGTATGAAACGAAGGAAACATCACTGTGTTCTAACAGCCAGAAGGTTTGGGGATCTGGTGCAACTTTGCCACCAACGGCTTAAAAAAATGCTTTATACGTTCTGGGTCATTTCTCCCTTTGTCAAATGAAAAGGTTGAAATATTTTTCTTAAAGCTGCAGGTTCTCACCATTAGAAACGTACTCTTGTAAGAAACCCCGGAGTCGTTGAACACCAGGGTCTTCCCCTCCATCAGAGCAGCCGAGCTGGGGGAGCAGGAGGGTTCTGCGACAGGCTGTGTGACCTTGGGCACGTACCACACCTCTGTGAACCCTGGTTTACAACCATAATAGAATCTACCTCCTAGGGTTTGGGGGAGAAGTAAATTGATTTATGTATGTGCTCAGACGGTGTGGAGCTTCGCACGCGTTAGCCACGATTACTGACACGGCAGCTGTGGCAGAGCCACACGCATCAGCCACGATTACTGACACGGCAGCCGTGGCAGGGCCACACGCATCAGCCACGATTACTGACACGGCAGCCGTGGCAGGGCCACACGCATCAGCCACGATTACTGACACGGCAGCCGTGGCAGGGCCACACGCATCAGCCACGATTACTGCCACGGCAGCCGTGGCAGGGCCACACGCATCAGCCACGATTACTGCCACGGCAGCCGTGGCAGGGCCACACGCTCCAGCAGAAGCAGGTCATGCTCCACCAAGTTGCTGGCTGATGGGGTAGCAGCTGCTCACAGAGCACCATGCTGCACTCACCTGCAAGGGGCCCACTCGCAAGTGGCGTGAGCCCAGATTTCTTTAGTGGAGGGGCTGGTAATAGGCGTGACACTTAGCACTTCAGTAACAGAACCTGAAAGAAGCACAGGAAGTGCTCCTGGGAGTGAGGACGCCATGATCTTGGGGGGTGGGGGGGCTGTGACTGGCAGGTGGGGACCGGGGGGGTTGGGGGAGCTCCCGGGGGGCTGACAAAGTTCTGTTTTGCCACCTGGGTGCTGTTATAAGAGTGTTCTCCTCATAACAATTCAGTAAGTTACACATTTGTTTGGGGTGGTCTTTCTGCATCACTGTTTCATTTTATAATAACGAGATTTCAAAAAGTGATGTTTCTAAATCAAAATCCACGACTACCTAAATTTCGCTTCCTGGCTTCCGAAGATGTTGACATTTGCCACCCCACGCGCGTCAGAACGCGTCTGTCACGTCTTACCGTGCCTCGGAGTGCGTGGTTTACAACAGGAGCTGTGTGCTCCGTACGTGTCCGCCCGTGTTTCCGTGGACACGACCCCCTGGAGAACACGCCTGGGCAGCCACGAGACCTGGGAAATGTGTTTGTGATTTCCTAATCTTTCTTTTAAAAAGATGTATTCTGAAAACCAAAGTCTGGTCCTTCAAACTTGCTGTCTTCATGACAACCAATTATTTCTGCCTAAAAAGGGGACGCGGTGTAAGCTTCATTCCCATCATCCTGTAGTGAGTGCGAGTGACAAAGCCCCACACCTTCCTGCAGCTGAAAACCTTCCTCGCGGTCCGCACTTTCTAGAAGTCTGTCTGCGCGCACACAAATGACTGAAGGTTCCTGAGCGGAAGCGGACATTGTGGGGGCAGGAGCCGGCCCGCGTCGCCGGGGCTGGGGCAGCACACACACGTCTAACCGTCTGCGCGTCCGGTGCCGCAGTGCAGCATGCGCAGGGTTACACGGGCCCGGGATTTACGTCGGCTGGCCCCACGGGCTCGTGATTTAAACCCCGTTTCTCTGGCCGTCAGCACACGGCGCGGCCCGCGGACGGGCGGTCGGGCCCCACTTCGGCGCCCCGCATTTAACTTGCTGAGCCTGGGGAGCGCTCGTTGCCTTTCTCCCCCCACAACACTAGACCCGCCTCCCCGTAGGACCCCAGGGATTTGTGAAAACTGCGTTCATTCGTGGGAGCAGGTAAAGTTCTCTAACTGCCGTTACCGCACTGAAAAGCGGCCCCATAGGCGAGGAGGCAGAGCCTTCCTCCGAAACGGCCAACGACACGTCCCAGAGAGCACACGCGGCTCCGACAGGACACGGGTCTCAGGACGTCTGACCGTGTCCGCGGGGCCCGCCCAGCCCCCCGCAGGCCGCACCCGCCTCGCTGGGCTAAGGCTAACCGGGCGTCACACACGCGACCTCGAATCGCCTGCGTCCACACGAACATCTGCAGGCAGACGAGAAACGCCAGCTTGCTGGTGTTCGGGGTTTCTTTTTAGAGGGACGAAGTAGACACCCAGGAAGGAGGCGTCATCTCCCTTTCCTTGGCTAAATGGGGACAACGGAATCTCCCGGGCACATCGGGGGGCAGAAGGAGCAGGAGTCACTGACTGACTCTCCAACGAAACCGCTCCCAGGAAAGGGTGAGGAGCGAGACGAGAAGTGAAAGGTGCCTTCCGAGAGGCCGACAGGGGCCCCAGCGCCGTGCTCCCCGTGGGGACCGCGACACAGGGCCGCCACCTGCGTGGAGCTCCGGGGCGCCCGCCGTTGGGCGGGGAGCATCCACGTGGTGGGACAAACAGGGTTACGACACCCCCACGCACACTCGGAACTTAATTTCGGGGAAGCAGGGTGCTCGTGACGTTTCTAACCTGGAGGAGGACGACGGCATCTCCCCACGACAGAACCCAGCCACAGGGTGAGAACGACAGGCAGCAGCGTAGGGCAGGTCTCCACACAAAGTCCTGCACCCCAGCGAACGCCTGCACCCGCCCAGCTGCAGCTCGCAGAAGACGCACCCCCCTCCCCGCAGGCGCGCACCCCACGTCAGAGAGCGGCAACGACCTCTGCGTGAAAACGCTGAGTGTGCGCACGGGGCACTTCCCAGGGAGAAGCGTCGCGTCGCCTTACCTGAGTGCGGCCCAAGGCTGGAGCGAACATCGCTGACGTGTGGAAGCCACTTGGGCGTGTATCCGAACATCAAACGCTACACTCCATATAAAATCCAAACGAACTGCAGCCGAGAGGTTTTCCGTGTGACCTTCAAAATCCTGAGCAAATCACTGGATGAAGCACATCAAAGGCAGAGCACTACCCCAGCTTGGAGCCACATGTGCAGGGGCCCGCCTGGGGCTCAGCTGGTACATGACTGGGGGGTGGGCACGGCTCCGGAGCACGCGGCCCGTGGACCGGCTCCGGATCACACAGGTAAGGCCGTGAGCAAGCGTTTACACGGGGGACAGATCGGGCCGCCGTCCCCACACTCACGCGGACGCACTGGTTGGAGCGCGGAGGCCCTCCGTGCAGTAATTTAAGTGAAACTAAGAGCTCAGCGAGGACACGGGTGACTTGGGAGGCTGATCACTGGGGAGGTGGGCAGAACTCTGTACAAAAGCCACACCGTGGCTATGAGCTGGCCACCTGGTTAGGTCCTGAGAAACACGGAGGAAACGCAAGGAGGCTCACGAAGCTCATAGCGCTACTGAAAACCAGGAGCCCCGCGAGTTTATGAACATACGCTCCAAGTTCCTTAACACTCTCCCTTCATCATAACAAGTGCTCAACGTGAGATTTTCACCTTCTCACGCCTTCACGAACCATCGCCGCTTCACACCGGGGAAGACGAGGACAGGTGCCGCGAATTTTCCACAGAAAACTCAGAAACCCTCGTTCACTGCGCGTAGATAATGCACAGCTGCCAGTTTCACAACTCCCAAGTAAACGCTCCAGAATAAAAGTTTAGGAAGACTTCTCCGAGCCGAACATTAGAAGTTGAAATGTTCATAAAGAAATCTTGCGTTTCAGGCAGCAACCCAGACAGACAGACGAACGAACAAAAACATTTAACACAGATTCCGTCAACCTCGTGACTTCTGAAGGACACATGGGCGTAGAATATCCAAAAGGCTGTTTTTATTGGATATTCTAACAAGTCACATAAACACACACATGTACAATGGGACTCGGAAGTTCAGTAGCGATGATGAACAACAAAAGAAAACTTTGGGCTCACAAAGACGTGTGCTGGTCATTCGGGCGGTTTGGGGACCACGTACCTGAGTTTTTGACACTGGTCTGTACTAAGGGTCCCTCCGGTTTAGTTCCAGCTTTGCTAAGCTACATTTAGGAGTGACAATTAATTTTAGTGGAAACTCATTCCCAGGCTACTCTGATAGTCATTTGAACAGCTCTGCGTTATTTTACATGCAGTTTTATAGCTCTGTAACGTCCATTTAATCTTGTTCAATGATGCCGAACCCCAGATGCCATAAGACATTATAGAGAGGCAGTTACTGCACATATGGAGTGACGACGTTTTCTGAACATTAATTTCTTTTCTCTTAACAGGCTGAACGGTGTCTAGGAAAGACAGCGGCCACCACTGCGCAGTAAAGGTTTCACGTTACGGACTGGGAGGTGCGGGTACCTCTTACTGCCGTGGCCCGGGCCGTAAAGCTGTTGTTCACGAGTGTCACTGTGCATCTTAGTGACAACGGCTCTCTCCATCCTTCACAGGGTGCTGGTCGCACATGTTCTAATCAGCTCGCCTGAGAGAGCTGGGAGCGGGAGGCTGGCCTCGCCCGGCCTGTGTCTCAGCGCGTCCACACTAGCATCCCCGGGGAGCCTGTGGAGACGCCCAGATGGGCCCGGGCACACTGGGGCCGAGGGGCCCGGTGCGTGATCTCGAAGGTCCCTTCCACTCTCAAATTCCGAGTCTCTGAGTTTTCTTTTAAAAATGGTGTCGTGTCAGCAGGATTACTGAACCTCTACCACACACAGCGGGGGCTGCGACCTGAATGAGAAGTGTGCTTGGACCGTCATGTGTATGTGAACGTAATAGAAAATAGGAGAGAGCAGTGCAGCCAGATGTGTACGGAGGCCGTGTGGGCCTCTCCCTCCCGTGAGAAGAGGAGGACTCCCCCTCCCCACCAGGGACCGCACAGAGCAGTGGTCCCGAGCGCCCCCTGCCAGCCTGTCTGTCCCCATCACCTCTGACGCCCTCCAGGCCATTGGGGACGTCATCCGGGCTCCTCGCCGCCCTGCGGCACCAAACTCCTAAGCAGTTTTCAATTGGTCTGCGTACATTCTTTTAAGAAATGGACGACGACAGGCAGTCCTCTTTACTCACTCGTCAGAGGTGACATCTTATAGAAACAGACAACATACGAAAGGTGAACAGCAGACTTCTATTTTTTTAAAGAGTGTTCCCTATTCAGAAAGCTACAGGAAGTCCAACTCTAACTCACTCCTCCCTCTGGGCACAGTATGTGAAGAAATAGTTCCTATATGCTACGTGGTTTCTTTCTCTTCATGATGCTGCTTTTCGGCTCCAGGAGATCCTAAGATTTGAGCTTTTTAAAACTCCACATCTGGAGAGGTCTGTCTTTGACCCGTTTTTATGAAGTGCAGGGAGCTGAGCTTCTATTGGTAGTATCTGGTTTTGATGGCATCGTCAGGACGAAATGCAGTCTGCTCCTAATTGCACAGGCGGCTGCGTGAATCTGGCCGGGCCGGCCCAGGGCTGGGGGGCAGCACCCCCAGGGCTGGGGGGGCAGCACCCCCCTGGGACAGCTCCCAGCAGCCCGCTTGGCCCGAGGGAGACAGTGGGGACTGGACAAGCTGAGCGTCTCGCAATGGAGGCCCACCTCCCGTCACATCAAGGTCACTGTCAGACACCAGACTCGGCAGTCACCGAGCGTGAGGCCGAGGTCAGCACGGTCAGTAATAAGGACATCTGAGTGTGTCCATGGCCTTACCAGTGGGCAGACAGGGTCAGATTTCAGTGCTGGATCGGGGGGTGAGGCCTCCATTGCGGGGGGTGAGGCAGATGGACTCGGGGTGTCCTCGGTCTAAGGAAGCCTGCAGATGTCAGTGCCCAGCTCTGCTGCCGTTAACAAAGGACACGTGGGGAACGCCTTGCAGGTGTCTCGGGGACCCAACTGCATTTGAAGCTTCTTTTAACTATAAAATCTTGTGGTGTAGACACGAGCTAAGTTCAAGGAGAAAGCTGAGAAGGTTAAAGTTTATTAACGTTGTGGGGGATTTTTTCGTGTTGTTTTCCCTTTGTCGTTTGTACCACGACTTTGAGAGCATTTGTTAAATGCACGTGTTCACTGTGAAGTGTAGGGAGCAGCGGTGGGGTGTGCGGAGATGCAGTCTGCAGCGCAGGAAGCCAGGGAGTGATCCCAAAAGGTACCTGAAATGCAGGAGGTTACTCCCAAGGAGCGCGGTGCGTCCTCATTCGGCAGGTGGACTTTCCCGGTGGAAGCGAGCACCTGAGCCCCGACACCCCAGGGAGTAACAGGGGGGCAGCAGCACACTGGTGTCAGAGTCCCTGTCTCTGCCTCAGAACCTGGGTGCTGACAGAAGCGGGACACTGAGCCCACTGGTGTCCGTGTGTCTCTGGGCAGAGGGGCCAGGCTGCACCTACAGGGACGCCCATGAGAACCAGCACAGGACAGGACCCCCCCGAGCAGCTCGTGGCCCCCTGGTCCTGGCAGTCACCTGCCGGGAGAGCGCTCCCTCACACCTCAGAAGGGCACAGGCTGCTTTCGCCCCAGAGAGTTTATCAGTGACTGAATCAGCTTAGCGCACGCAGCGCCCCTTACGAACTAAGAAGTCCATTAGAACCATTTCCTACGCGGCCTCCCTGAAAGTAACTCCCGTGACAGGGTCTTAACTTGGGCACATCAAGCCCTTCTCGCCGTTGTTACTTTCCGGGGGACCGAAAACAGGTGCCCAAATGATCTGGGGCAAGACCCAACTCCGTGTCTTAAACCATGCTTCGTGATCGTGGACGACAGAAACTAGAAAACATTAATATGAGCCTAATACTCCTATTAATTTTATTTGATTTTATTTTTACGTCAAAGGCTACATACATGCAAAAGTTGAACAAGTCATCACAATGCTTTTAAATAAAGTGCAAAAATAAAAATACTTCAAAATCCATTTACTTATGGAATATATAGACAATTATAATGACGGTAAGTCCATTATATCCTTTTTCTGTCAGAAAAATACTTATAAAAAAGAATTTTAATTTATGTGCAGAATACCTTTAATCCTTGATAAATAATTTAAAAACAAGGTGGATGCTTGCACAGTCCGTAAGGAAACAAGTTCCAGGCCTTTGAAAACTGGCTCTGATAACCTTATACCTCATTTTTAAATCAATGAAGAAACTCCAATTTAGAAACAAAATGTTTTTAAAAAGCTCCAATGGTGCCTGTTATGGTGGATGTGGTTCGTGATGCGAGGGCAGGGCGCAGCGTGTACAAAGAGAGGGGCAGCTGCAGTCCTTTAGTGTCTGCGTGAGGAAGGCCACGGACACGCCCGGGGGCGGGGGACGGAGGGGGGAGGGGGGCAGAGGGAGGCCGAGGGGGCGGGGGGCCGGGGGAGGCTGGGGGAGAGGCCCAGGGGGGAGCGGAGGGAGCCCAAGGGGGCGGGGGCGGGGGGAACTGGGGGACGCCGGGGGTGCGGGGGGCGGAGGGGGCCGGGAGATGGCGGGAGCGGAGGGAGGGTCCTGGGAGGAGGCGGGGTGGGGTCTGCGCTCCGCCGCCCGCTGTTGAGCCCGCAGGAGGAACGGAGCTCTGGCACCAGGACGCGCGCAGGCGCACCGGCCCCCCACGCAGCGTCTGCAAACGGCCCTGCCGGCCCCGGACAGCAGCGGGGCCTGGCCGCGTCCGGAGGCGGCGGCACACGTGACAGCTCTGAGGGGTCTGCGGGGTGGCGGCCTCCTCCTAGCAAAAGCCGCACCCGTACGCTACACGTGCACCGACAATTCCACAGCCAGTGTGCGCAGGGCGCACGCCGAGGTCAGCTCTGTGCGCGTGCGCGCCCCCCGGAAATGAGTGCCGACCTGCTCCTGAACGCACAGGCCGCCGCTGCCGGGCTGCAGGACGGCTGATGCTTGGAAGTGACGCGTGACGTGAACAAGGAAGGGTGACTGTCCAACACGACGTGCCCACGCGGAGGGAGGCCCTGGGGGTGCAGCCCCCATCCCAACACCTGGGAGGAGCTTAACGCAATTAAAGCATCGCCGCCTCCTCCAATCAGAAATGCACGGCTCCCTGCGTGGGGGAATGCCGGCCAGCTGCTGCGCCTCCCGCCCAGGAGGCCACATGGACATTGTGGTTAGAAATGGGCGGACAGAGTCCAAAACCTCGCGTTTGATTCATAGCCCGATACTCAGCCGTGATTATAGTGTTCGTTTTAGGCCACCCAATTATTATTTCCCTTTTATAGCTAAAAACAAGTGTGAAAAGGAAACAAAGGAAGTGTGTGTTGTCAGTGCAAAACCTGATTAAGTTTGGTGTTTCCCTTCCCGGGGACAGAAAACACAATGTCCCACCCGTAGGAAAGTGTCACACCAAACTGCCGAGACCGGCCGCCAGCCCGGGGTCCTCCCCGACGGGGGCGGGTTTCCTAGGGGGATGAGGGGCAGCAGAGCCGCCGAAGGGGACACCCGGGGACGCCCGGCCCTCGTTCCTCCAGGAGAAGGACACGCAGAAAACAGCAGTGAGGCCGAGTGAGGAATTTAAAAGGGAAAAAAAAAAATTGGCGTGAACAGGGGATTTAGAAAGCGAAAAAATTAAAAAAAAAAAAAAAAAAAAAGAAAGAAAGAAATAAAGAAAAAAAAAAAGAAAGAAAAGAAGATAAAAAGCAACCAACGTGCTGGCGGCCACGCACGCGCCCAGCCCTGGCCGCGGCGTCCTAACTGCCCGGCGGCCTGGACAGAACCCGCTCTAAGTGACCAGCAGCGGACTTCGGCAACCAAGTCTCCTCTTCACTTCCCGCCTGCTTAGACCGGTCCAAACCCAGTCAGCACAAAGCACTCCTTACGGAGCGCAATTAGTGTTTTCCACGTCCACCTTCAAAAGCATGGTGCTCTTCGTGGGCTGAAGGACAGAAAGAAACAAACAGGAAAGAACACTTTGAGCGAAGGCTGGGGCACCCTCGTGTGCGCGCCGCGCGCGGGCTCCCCGGGACCGCGGGCCGACCGAGGCCTCGGGGCGCAGCGCGCGGCTCCGCAGGGACGACCGCACGTGGGACGCTGCCCGTCTCTCCTCGCAGGGCCCCGCGCAGACGCTGCCCCAGCCGCGGCCGCCCCCACGCCGATCTGCGCACGTGAAACGGAACAAAACTGAAACGCAACGCGGAGCGACACACGTGCGGCAGCCGGGCCCCTCCTCCGGCCCGCGAGCGCCCTCTGTGGGAAGGCGGTCCCACCGCATCCAGGGGGCGCCTACGCCTCCCCGCGGCGCCCTCCCCCCACTCTACTGCCTGGCTTGCAAAATCACTCATGACAATGAAACACTCCAGATGAAAACTATCAAAACGCCCTTCAAAGACCGAAAATGTTAACAAGTGACGTGGGGGACGGGAGGCACCTCCCCGAGGACTGGCCAGCACCGCAGCGGCCTCCGCAAGGGGGCGGCCCTGCGCCTCGGGCCGACGAAGCTGGGGTGACGCGGGGTGCCCTGCGCTGTCGCTGGCCCAGGTGACCTCGCAGCCTCTGTCAGGTCTCTGGTTCAATGTGGACCGACTTCCTCCGACTCGAGTGGGAACAGACCCCCCTCCCTCCCGGCCGCCCTGCACGCTCACCCCGACCCGCCGCACACGGGACAGGCCTTGAGGGGAAGCACACGCAGAGCCCCAAGGTCACTGCCGGTGCCCTGGACCCTGAGGGGTGGCCTGTAATCCACACCGCTTTAACTGAGCATCTCACAAGCGGAACGTCACAAATATTCACCTACTTTTTCTTCTTTTAGGAGACGTGTTCCGGGCAGACCCACAGAAAGCGTGGTCCGCTCTGCAAGGAAATGCACTGCGCTGCGGGGTCACGTGGGGACCTCGACGTCGCAAGACACTGCGCTCCCCGTCCCGTAGGAGGGGCGCTGGGGCGGCCACAGCAGAGGTGCGGAAGCTGCGGCCGGGCGCGTGGCGGGGACAGCAGGATTGAGTCCAGCAGGACCGAGTCCAGCGTCGGGAGAGCCCGGGCAGAGGGGACTGCACGCGGCGCCACGGGCCACGGGGATGCGCGGGTGCGGACCCGGCGCACCTCTTCGGGAAAGCGCGTGGAGTACACACCCCGGCTTTGCGGCCCGGGGACTCCGTGCCACCGCAGCACCGAGAGGCCACAGGCGACCAGGACACAGATGGGCGTCGCGGGGCGCCAATCCACTTACACGGACACGGAGGTTTGGATTTGGTAGTTCTCGGGTGCTGCAGGTCGTCTCTGATTTCCCAACCACGTAGGAACGTGAGGACGGCTCTGAGCCGAGCCCGGGCACAGAAGGGCGGGCACGGGCGGACTCCGCGCAAGTCTGCCGACCTCCACGCTAAACAGTCCCCACAGCGAGAAGTCGCCTGTCACCCCGCGGCTCCGCACGGCCTCCTGGAAATGCGGGGCGGGTCTCGTGCACCCGGAGCCGCTCAGTGACGTGACCCGTCCTCACCCACGTCACGCAGGACTGCGGACTCCCAGCCTCACCCACTCTGCTGCAGCCTGGACAGAAGCGCCAGCGCTCGTCCGACAGGGACCTGCCGTGTCACCAGTGCCCCTGCACCTGGGGGTCCTCTCCCTGGTCCCAACAAGACAGAGCGCAAGCGCAGAGCGGCGCGTCCAGCCCGGCTCCCACGCCCACCCCTCCCCCCGCCGTGTGCACGAGCTCCACCCCCACGGCAGGCCCCGCCCAGCCGGCAGCACTGGGGATCCGCCACCCCACGGGGGAGGCCCGCCCGCTCCACGTGACCCTGCGCAGCCACTTCTCTCCTGTGTCCCCCGCCAACCGCGCCGTGGCCCTGTCCTCCAGGGCCCTGTTTGGTTCCACCCGATGGCCACGCTGCGACCTCCCCTTCGCCTGTCCCCTCGCCCCCATCACGACCACCAGGCAGGGGTCGCCCTGCTCGGTGTGACCGGGGAGCGCCCCGTGCTCAGCATCAGCCTCCACGCCTTGTGGCCTGCTTGTCTACTGCGACACTCACGTCACCGTGAGCCTGCTGCTGACCAACACGTCACCCGGAAGTCTAGTGTGACTTTGAAGTAGAAGGGACCTTGGAGATCATTTAGGGCCGACTCCTCGCTATCGGATGAGGAAGTGGAAGGATGAGATGTGCCTTGCTCAAGGTCACACTGTCGCAGGGCGACAAGAACCCCGGGCCTCTGCGCTAGTAATTCGAAACTGCGGTGTCCTCTCTGGCGTCCAACGTGGTGAAGGAGGCTTCAGCCCCGGCTGTGACACCGCCCTCCGCACAGGGCCGCCATCAGTCCGTCTTGTGGACTAAAGGTGGGAAGGACCCTCAGTGACCTTCACGTGCGTCTGGGGCAGAAGCACATCCGCGTCCCGCTTCCGGGAACGAGCGCTGTGCCCACAGACACACGTCCTCCTGCCGCCTGCGCGGCCAGGCGCTCCGGAAGGTGCGCAGGGCCCGGGCCCCTCCAGGCCACACGGCCTGCGCCCGCGTCCGGCAGCGGCCGTGGTTCTAACACCCTCCACCTACGGGGACAGTCGTGAAGCAAAATGTGGTGTCTTTCTCCTTTGGGGCAAGGGGTGCAGAACAGAGAACCCCGTAAGTGAAATGTGTGTTTTCAGCGACTCTGAGAGGCACCCCGCGAAACCTGAGACCCTCACAGTGTAACTGGGAGCCGCCCGTTTTCCTTCCTTAGAGATACTAGAACAAAACTTCTCCTGAAGGGCATCTCACAGTGAATGAAACGTGGTGGTCAGAAAAATGGGGTCACTGACGCCTGCAACGGTCTGGGACGTAGGACATGGCTCATCCGTGCAGGGCGGTCAGTCCTTCGCCCTAACTCCCTGTGGGAGGTGTAACCTGAAGTCACATCCAACAAGTATCGGTGTAACAGCACTCTGCTGTTTTCGTTATGATAAAAACGACTTTTTCGAAAGAGCACACAGAAACGATGAACATGGATCATGATGGAAATGGGTCCACACACCTACGCACACTGTTTACACTGCAACACCAGGCGTGAGTCCTTTTGCTCCGTGTCACAGCCCTGCGGAGCGAGCAGGGACTAGCACGCCAGGAGGACAGGCGGCCATCCCCGTGCGCAGCCGGTTCCTCCGCAAACACAGCGGCTACCCAGCACAGCTCCTGCTACAGAGGGTGACCGAGTGTCCACCTGCCACTTCACACAGTAACGTTTTCTTACTGCTGCCTCAGACAGAAGGTAATGATTTTTTCTGAGAATGACAAATAGGAGGTCAGGTTTAAATGTCTGAAATAACAAATACAATATGTATCTCCTTTTCTGATCGATGCATTTAAGCGACAAATCTCATTTTAATTTCTAAGACTAAACCCGTTTGGGTTTTTTTGAACACTTAAATGTACTGCATTGAAATATTTTCTGGATTATGGAACTCCAAGTGCTTCTGCCTTCACCTCATTTGCAACTGTTTCTATTTTCAGAAGTATGAAATAATGGAAAATGATGCACTTACGTTTATAAAATACTGCTTTAAAAGATATGTGGGGCAGAAGTTCGTAGATCTTTTCTAAAACGGTCGCTTCAGCCACTAGCGAGGCGTTCACATTCCAGACCTGGACGACGTCCTCTCGGTCCCGGACGCTGACACTGACTCCTATGACTTCGTCATCTGAGGGGGGCAGGGAAAAAGAAGTGAGTGACCCTGCAGGGCTGCCTGCGTCGTGTTTTACGTGCGGGTCAGCTTATCTACAAGTTACAAAGAAGAGGCTAAAAAGAAGGTAGCACGAGAACCCATAATAAGTGCTTGTTTTGAAGGAGAATTATTGGACAAAAAGCAAGTTATTGGGCAAAAGCTGTAGCAATTACATCACATTTAACCAGAGACTTAGATAAACAAAGTGTTCCAGCCACACAAATTTTCCAGATAAGTAATTCCCCCTTTTAACATCTTACCGAAGCTATTTCTTACTGTTTTGATGAGACTTTTTCTAAAACGAGTTGCGCAATCCTCTGCCCTCTGAAAGCCAAGTGAACTCAGATGAACTTTTCCTCGATGCCTGACTGTCTCTGTGTTCCTCCTGCCTGCCTGCCAAGCGCCCAGAGATCTGCGGGGGTCCGCACCCCTCGCCCCAGCCCTAGTGGGGCGGCCATGGCCTTCCAGGTCACTCTTTCTCCTCAGCTCCTCCCCCATGAATTCCTGTCCTCTGAGCTCCTCTCTGGCCGGCGCCCTCTGCGTTTGGGTTTCACCCGTGGGCTCCAGCAGCGACGCCCCTGTGTTAGCACTGTGTGCAAAGGAGGAGAGGATGCGTTCTGTGTGGCTCTGCTGGGACCATACCTCAGTGGGTGGACATTAAAGCATTTAGCCACACTAATGACCGTATGTTGCCGTGTATAAGGCACACTTTTTTGCCTGTTTGCGAGGGAAATATAAGGATGTGCATTGTACGTGGGTAGTACTAATTCCCTATCTATACAAATGTTTTTAATTACTTTATTTCTACTTTGAGTTAGAATAAAAGTGTAACTCTAGAAATCAACAATGATACCCATATGCAAAATACCCTGAAATATAATTTTTTGTTTTTATATTAAAAAATTGTATACATTTTAAGTATAAAATGTATAAAATTGTTTGTACCTTGTATCTGTTCTTGTGTTTTGTAACTGTTTGCTATGTAAAGTTTCTTATGCCATAATATGTAAAATATAAATGCTAAAATTCATTTATAATACAAAAATACCTAACTATAAACAAATAGAAATTTGGATTAAAAAATTAAAACAAAAGACTTTTCCCCTGCAAGTTTGAGCCAAAAACGTGGGTGCGCATTCCCCGCGGGCACGCATTTTACTGGGCAGAATGCGGGAGTGTAGATCCTTTTAACTACACTGGACCCAGGGCTGCCTTGGGGCCCTGGGAGTTGGGGGCAGGTAAGGTGGGTGCTGGTGCTCCGTCGCGTGCTCCCGGCAGCCACGCTGTGCACGCTAGTCTGCAGCCAAACGACAGGAGCGAAGACCTGGGTGCGCGGGGTGCACGCTCCTCACGCGTGAAGGACACACGTGTGCGAGGCGGGTGAGCATCAACATGCAGAGCTGCGGCTGTGGACAGGCTCCGCCTCCTGTGCTGTCAGCCTGTTGGTCCACACACTTGTTGTAGGAGTGTCCAACCGTCCCCTGGAGGCTAAGCCGCTCTCGTATCACCGTGCCACTCGGGCACGCAGACGCCCAGCTTCCTGGCGACCCACCCGCAGAAACACAGGCCCTTTCTTGGCTCTCTCCCCCAAATTTTCCTTTTCTTTCTCAAGGAATTCGATCATGGCTCAACGTGTGTGACTCTGCACTACGTGATTCCACTTACACGAATGCTGGAGAGCAGACCAAAGCCACCCAGGGGCCCTGGCACTCACTGGCAGCCCTCTTTGGGGGTGCAGGACGAGGGGGTTCCGGGGCACAGATGCTCCACTCCAGGGTGCGGGCGCTCTTGTAGGGGTCTGTGTGCTTCGTTCTTATCAAGGTGTGCACATTACAGTTTTTGCATAAATGTCACAATTAAACAAAAATCCCCCCCAAAATAAGTACCTGTTCCTGGCCACCCAACAGGAACTATTTTTTCCATCAAAAAACGGTGGGTTTATGTATAGTTTTCTTATTTTTAACTGACACCTTCAAAACATACTTGTGAGAGCTCAGGTTTAAGTTTTATGTGGACACGACGTCATGAGTAAAGAGGGGAACTCTGCACCAGCCTCGAGGGAGGGGACAAGCCTTCGCCAGGAGTGTGCTGCCCATGCCACATGCCACACGCCACATGCCACAAGCCCGGTCAGCGGCGCTGCGCCCGTGGGCTGCCCATGCAGAAGGGGTCCGGCTCCTGGTGACTGGGTGCACCCGCCAGCCCCACGCTCCCAAGAAATGGCCCGGAGAGGCCGCGGCCTCACACAGACAAGGAGCTCAGAACCCCGATGAGTGCAGGGGGCTGGCGGCAGCTCAGAGGAGCCGCTGTTGGCAGCACAGCTGGTGGCTCATAGTTAAGGGAGCTCCATTTCCTAGGTCACCCGCAGAGCCATGTGCCATCTTCACTGAATCCCAGCCACCTGTTATCCCACAGACAGTTTTCCCGGGTTCCGGAAACAGGCACAGTTCACCCGGAACGCTTCCTGTCCCGGGCTGCTCTGGATAAGCCCGCGCGGGGCGTGTTTTTGGTTGCACACTGTGAAGTTGCTAACCACTCCCTGTCTGCACTTGTGAGACAACGGCATCTGAATACAGTAAATAAAGTGGTGAAAGAAGGAACAAAACAGCAGCAGAGCCACTGAAACTGTGAGGGAGACGGATGTGAGACCGCCCTCCCTCCCCTGGCTGGGCCTGCGGGGCCCCCGCGACGTCAGGGGGCCACTGTCAATACCTCCTTGCTAAAGAAAGTCCCCACTGAGAGCTGAGCGGGAAAATCATCCTTGTAAATGTCACCCCAGAAGCATCCAGAAGGAACTACCCAAGGAAAACAGCATTTGAAACAAGCCATGAAAGTGTCCTCATGGAGGCTCAGAAATCCGCCCAGCCTTTGGAAAGGGTCTGTCCCCAAAGGCAAGTCTGGGGACCTCGTGTTCCAGCCTCGATTACAGGGTCAGCTGCCAACCCTTGACCCCTCCCTTTGAGAGGAGACCCAGGAAGGGACAGAGCAAGGGCAAAGGCCCTGCGAGGGACAGAGAGCTGTTCCCCCCCACCTGCAAACTTGTCTAGGAGGCAGGAAGCGGCCGCGAGCCGTGCTGAGAGCACACTGAGCACCAAGTCCTGCATCTCCTGCCTGCTCGAGTTGGACAGATGCTCACAGACGCTACGGAGCAAGTTATGAGGGAAAATGCACACGCACATACACACACGCGTATACACACAGTATGCACATGTGCAGACACACGTGTACATACACACGTAACACTAAACGCCACGATCACGTGAGACAATCTAGGTAACATCACGGTGACGAAGCAGACAATGCAGACGTGTAGCAGGGCAGACACACAGGACAGCCTCTGCAGTGACAGCACAGCCACATGAGAGGGGACGCCGGCTGGGGCTTTACCTGCCGCTGCGCAGTCTGCGAACTGCTCCCCGATTGTCGCCAGCAACAACTCTTTCCAAACTGTGGGCTGGCGAGGGGGAGAAAAAACAGGACAGCGCACACACAAACACACACACACACACACACACACGTTTAGATGCGGAACCTCAGGAGTCATGTCCCCGCAACGCTACACACACCCCCCGCGCCCACGGGCTCCTCTAGGTCAGGAGGGAACATTCACGGGAGTGGCTGTGCACTAGCGTGTGACAGAAACCTGCACACAGGGACACGCCAGGGACCTGAGGGCACAAACTCTGTCCAAAGTCACAAAGCACATCTCTCGTGAGACCCTGAGGAGGTTCAGGGAATTGGAGGAAACGCTTTCAAACGCATCAGAGTTTTCTGATTTCTTCAGCTCTCTGCTCCAGAGCGCGGCCTCTGCCCCCGCGCGAGTGCGGTCGGCGCGCCCTCTGCCCGCCCCCCCCGCGCGAGTGCGGTCAGTGAAGTCCTTCCCTTGGAAGTCTGCCGTCCGTGTTGTGGTCTGCAAGGTGCTTCGTAGGCACACAGTGGGGAGCGTGTTAGGAAGCTGCTGCTTTACTGACGACGAGTGACGAGCCGACGTCCGTGCACCTGCGGGACTGCTGACCTGGGCGCAGAGCTTCGCGCATGAACGCGTGTTTCTGGGAGACTCCGCACTGGCCTGCCTGCCTCCTGCCCGTGAGAAACAATGGTGTCCTCCCCCTCCCAGAGCTCAATGCCGTGTGCACACAGCCACGACCGCGCGGGTCCCTGGGTGCCTGCCGTTCTCCAGGCCGTCCCCCCGCAGAAGGTTCTGGTCCCGTCTGTCATCCTCCCGGGGCTCCCAGGCTCTGAACTCACCCAGAACTGAGTTTGAGTCCTTGCAGGCTGCTTAGGACCCAGGGTCCCAGGAGGTGTCGACCCCCCTGAGCATCAGGGTCCACGGGAGAACAGGGCACAGCAGGGCCGGCCCCCAGGGTCGCCGTGACCACGAAATCACCCAACAAGGGCGTCCAGGGACGTAGCACTGTGACTGCAACCCGAGGGCTCGGCCACTCCATAAATAGCCGCGGGTGGCCACGTGCTGGCCTGGGGACAGTGTCTGTCACTGCGTTCCGAGGAGCTAGAGCAGCCGAGTGCCAGCGGTTAACTGCGTGACCTCAGCTCCCAAGGGCTCCCCTCCCTCCCTCTCCAGGTCTGCCTGTCCCGCACCCGGAAGCCACCCCCCCCCACGCAGCCTCGTGCATGCCAGGGATGACGTGGGGGCGCAGTCAGGCGGGCCCCCCGACCCCTTGGTGATGGTGCAGCGTGCCCACACTGCAGACAAGGACACGGGTGCAGACGTAGCGTCACGCTCAGTGCCCGAGGGGGCCGGGGACGGACTAGAGAGCAAGGACAGGTGCGCCGCTCAGCCCCTCCCCCGACAGCGGGCACCGTGACCGTCTGTACTGGACTTCACAGCTGTTGGAAAACGAAGAGGAAGCCCCACGCTCTCCTCCTCGGGCGTTCTGTGCTCTGCACGGGGTCAGGGCAGGCTGGCGGGACCTGCACCCCTGGCCCATTCTCGCTGGTGCCATCGTGACTGGGCACATCTCAGGGCCGCACGCCCCGGCTAAGCTGCCCTGCAGTGCACGCCCGGCAGGCTGACGGCAGCCCACGCACCCGGGCCTCAGGCATCGCGGCACTTCCAGCACCTCCATGTGAAAGGCCCAAAGGGCAGCAACTGCCCTGTCACCACTTTCCAAGGAGCCGTTGGTTGCCAGGGCCCGAGAGCAGACTTGAGCCTCTGTGTCCCATCCGTGTCATGAATCAGAGCCCCCCACCCCGGGAACGGCGGTGCCTGAGGCTCGGCCGGCCCAGCCCCCCATCCGGCTCTCGTCAGACCTGCGTGAAACCCCGAAAGACGCGAGGCCTCCCTGACGCCCCAGTCTGTCTGCGCGGTTGTTCTCAGAGCCACTCTGCCCCCGGGGAGGGGGCATCAGCCCTGCGAAGCCGCCTGCCCCACGTCCGTCACGGCTCGCTCAGGAAGTGGGCACCGCGAGGACACCATGCTCCCTGTCGGGGCTGCAGGCCTTCAGCTGCTCAGGCTGCGTGACTCTGTGAAGCCGTGACATCATTTAAAGGTGACACCAGACGTCCCACCCTCAGTCCTGCTCTGAGACTACCGGGCAGGCTGTCCAGAAAGCACAAAACAACGCTTGTCACTCCCGAGCCCCAACCAGCCCCAGCATAGCCAGTTCTAGAACATTCTAGAGAAGGAACAGAGGCAACCTACCGTGCTGTCCTTGGGGACTTTCATCTTCCACACGCCGCCCTTTGCATTACTCTCCTCCTCCCTGCATCAAAGACCAACATCCGAAGTCACACAGGCGTCGGCAGTCCCACACGTTTTCTTCCTCGAGCGGGGACGTTAGAAACATGGGCACAGCCGGGGCTGTTCTGCGAACCGCCCCCTGCCCCTTCCTTGGAAATGAGGCTGGGGGCTGGGGGTGGGGTGGAGGGAGATGGAAGAAGTAGACCCAGGGGCCATGAGGGCAGGGAAGGTGGGGGCGCCCAGGTCCTCGTCCCCACGGAGGTGGTGCCCAGAGGCTCCCCAGACCCCACCCTGGGGACGGACGAGTCCGCACAAAGGTGGCACCATGGTCACGGCACTGCCTGTCCGACTGTCACGTCGACCCGGTGTCGGGGTCGTTAGGGGACCCGCCTCCGGGTGGGAATTTATTTGCTCCCTCTTCTGGTAGGAGCACCCCGAGCTCAGGTGTTGACCCACACCCCAGCTTCAGTGACGCCCTGTGACCCAGCTTGCCTGTGACCATGCTGCCCCTTTCCGTGGTTGTGCCCAGCCAGCGACGGCAGCCAGGGGGAGCCACTCTGCCACAAGAGGGGACAGCCCGGAGGCAAACCTGAGGCAGAGGAGAGCAGAGGTGTCCGGTGGGGAGCACTGGGCACTGGTGGCGGCCGGAGCCAGCCCTGCGCCTGGGCAGCTCAGTCACAGGGGCCCCAAACCCTCTTTGCTCAGATCAGGTCCCCGTCGTTTTCTACCGGAGGAGCTGGGACGCTTCCGCGTCACGAACGAGCACGGGCCAAGCGCGGTCAGGGCCCCGTGGAAGGATTTATCACCGACTGCGCCTCCAGCCGGGCCAGCCGGCTCCCGTCCACGCCCTCCAGCCACAGAAAGGGCCCACGCGGGACACCGCCCTCGGCCTGGGCCACGCTCAGCACCGCACTGTGCACTCCCTCAGAGACGAGGGGTGACGCGGTCTTTGCGCAAGCACACAGTCCGTGCCCACGGACGCCACATCTGTCCCCTCGGCTCCCCAGCCCCCTGTCAATGCTGAGCAGATGGATGAGCAGACCAGGCACAGCAGCACCTGTGCACAGGACCTGCTGGGCACCACGGCTGACCACGCTGCGGTGACACTGCAGGGGCCTAGGGCAGCGGCCTGAGAGCTTCCCGGTGACCCAGCACCCGAGGGCAGGGGGCCGGGGGTTCATAATTAAGTAGCCGCTGAAATCACGTCCAGCGCCCCCTGGGCAGGCGCGTCGGGCGCTCCGTGCAGCACGAGGAAGGGCTCATGGGGCCGGCACTGCGGCCCCTTAGCCCCAGCGGCACGCCCGACACTGGCCGCAGGGGGCGCCGCCGAGCTGCGCGCCCGACACTGGCCGCAGGGGGCGCCGCCGAGCTGCGCGCCCGACACTGGCCGCAGGGGGCGCCGCCGAGCTGCGCGCCCGACACTGGCCACAGGGGGCGCCGCCGAGCTGCGCGCCCGACACTGGCCGCAGGGGGCGCCGCCGAGCTGCGTGGACACTTACCAGAGCGGGCGGCGCTGTCCCCGCATCAAGTGGTAGCCGCATCGCAGGGGCAGGCTGGTGACAGCAGGGATGTTGTTGTACACGCTCCAGAAGATCTTCAAGAGGAAAGCACTTGATTTAATACACCCGCTCGGTTATAAATTAATGAAAGAAAAGTTAGATTCTCATTAAGTCCCATCACTTCAACACAGTCTTCTCAGTGCTGGAATTTTCTGGTAGAAAATATCACAGAACGTTAAAGGACGTTCCGTGCTGAAGTTGGGCCAAGATCTGTCTCCACATGCAACTGGGAAGGCTCTTCATAACGGTTCTTCTGACAGGGAGACGGCATCTCATAAAGCTGGAGTGTGAATACACATGTGACCCTCACCTCCTGTCACTGTGCACACATGCACCCCCTGTGACACTGTGTACCTGTGTGCACCACACCCTGTGACACTATGACACTGTGCACGTATGCACCACACTCCTGTGACACTGTGTACCTGTATACACCACACCCTGTGACACTATGACACTGTGCACGTATGCACCACACCCCCTGTGACACTGTGTACCTGTGTGCACCACACCCTGTGACACTATGACACTGTGTACCTGTATGCACCACACCCGTGACACTGTGTACCTGTATGCACCACACCCTGTGACACTGTGTACCTGTATGCACCACACCCTGTGACACTATGACACTGTGCACGTATGCACCACACCCTGTGACACTATGGCACTGTGTACCTGTGTGCACCACACCCCTGTGACACTATGACACTGTGCACGTATGCACCACACCCCTGTGACACTATGACACTGTGTACCTGTATGCACCACACCCCTGTGACACTATGACACTGTGTACCTGTATGCACCACACGCCCTGTGACACTATGACACTGTGTACCTGTGTGCACCACACCCTGTGACACTATGACACTGTGTACCTGTGTGCACCACACCCTGTGACACTATGACACTGTGTACCTGTATGCACCACACCCCCTGTGACACTATGACACTGTGTACCTGTATACACCACACCCCGTGACACTATGACACTGTGTACCTGTATGCACCACACCCCTGTGACACTATGACACTGTGTACCTGTATGCACCACACGCCCTATGACACTATGACACTGTGTACCTGTATACACCACACCCTGTGACACTAAGACACTGTGT
>PVJL010014184.1:0-29448 GCA_004026885.1 Lyroderma lyra | reverse complement strand
CCCCCACGCGCTGCCGGCTACTTCTGTGTTACTCCGCGGTGCCGTATGGAGCCGGGATGAGTTGCTTTTCCCTGGAGGGAAGCAAGCACTCTTTACTCAACAGTCCCTATTAAAAATCTGTGACATCAGGAAGTCATAGACGTTTAATAGTGAAAACGCAGTAAGATACGAGTACCCGGCTTGTTCACGGTTACAAATGCCCAGGTTCTACCCTTGGTCTGGCCTTCGCCGAATGTTGTCTCTAACTGAAGTCCTAGCCCTCATCTCTTAAAAAAAACCGTCACCGAAAACTTCTCTTGAAGCCTTTGCTCCGTTACCTTGACCTTTCTCACAGTTGCAATGCCACGCGACGTGCGTGGGAGTTAGCAGGAGCACCCGGCAAGCCACGGCGGCCGCGAACTCGCGAGTCCTCCCGGCACCACGGGACCGGCAGGAGGGACGCAGACGACGGACACGCTCCACGGACCGCGCGGGTCGGGGGGCACGCCGGCTGCCTCGGGTGGGGAACGGGAGAAGCCCTAAATACGTAACTGGAACAAAAAGACACATTTTCAAGAACATGACATGTTAAAAAAATAGCATCTCGAGGAAAGCACGCACGGCGGGGCGGGGGCGATGAACAGCGACACTGGCCGAAGCGCCGTCTCTGTCAGTGCTGCTGCGGACAGTGAAACGCCGCCGCATAGAGAGGGCACGGGGGGCTCTAGGGGAGCCGTGGCCTTGCTCCTCAGCGGTTACGGAAATTACAGCAATTGCCTAATCCAAGGGAGAAGCACAGCATCGGATTTTCGTTTCAAAAGGGCCCAGGACGAGAATCGATGCCAATTTAAAGCTGCTACTCACTGCTGACAGAAGCAAAGTTTCACACATATGCAGGTCAATATTTTAAATAAAAAATATACTACCAGTTCCTGTGTGCTGTTGGTGGGTTGGCCTGAAAAGGATTTATTGACTCTCGGGAAATGAGAATTTTTTTTAAAATGTCCTTGGGAAAAAAAAGGTCGTTGGTCTTCTAAAACGATTACCATTGTGCTAGGACTTCTATCTAAATACCTTCTTTAGCACAATTAGCATGAAATATAATCATTGGCTTCCAGAAGTTTATGACCGCAGACAAAGTGGGAAAACATCAGACGAACAGAAACCCTAAAACATGGCTGACCAGTACACTTCCTGTCCTTCAACCCCACGTCGCCTCACCGCCTTCGAAAGTCTAAAATAATCTGTAAATTTCTGAGCAAAACGCTCGTTTCTCATCAGAGCGAACGAACACGAAAGTTAACTCCGATTCTCAAGCACGTGGCCCGGCTAAGAGTTGTGGTCAAGTTTGTGACCACATTGTGACCGCATCGGCGTGCTTCTCTTCCCCGGTGTCAGCAGAACGGTCGTGATCGCCGTGGAAAGACAGACAGAAGACATGACAGTAACTTCTACATCTATTTAGCGTAAGACCTGGACGAGTTGCACACGTGTTATCCTATGCCATTTTTTTGAAACTAATACTTTGGAGAAATTTGTCACGGGCATTCCAATTAACGGGTCAGGGTGTCACAGATAAGTACTAAAATCTGTAGAGCCCGTGTTGACGGCTTTGATTCTGTATCAAAGGCAGCATCAGCTGCACCGTAGTGCTTAGACGTGACCATTCTTAAACAGGAAGGGCACATCTGTCTCCGATGGTCCCAGGTGCTGAGAGCAGTGCCCTTAAGTATTCGATTTTATTTTCCATAAATAGTGTGTGTAAGCTGAATTATTTAAGAGAGAGAGTAAATTAAGTGAAATAACTTCATTAAACCTAGGATCAAAGACTTGAAAAGAGCTTCTATGTTTTTTTTTAATCATACTTTTTCGGTTGCAGTTGACATTCGATACTAGTTGATGTTCCCTTCAGGTGTACAGCACGGTGGTGGGACACCCACATAATTTATGCAGTGACCCTCCCCCAGTAGCCTGGTATCCACCTGGCACTGCACCATAAGCTTCCATATTTTTTAATATTCCTTCAGTCCTTAAAACATTTCCATAATTACTCCCTGCGTCTCTTTCCTGAAGCACATAACTAACACTGAACATAACACTCCAGATGTCTATGACCAAACTGAAGGTCTTCAATTTAATTAAATCCACACGCGCTTTTGCTCCTTGTTGTTTAAAAATAACACAAGTAGCTGAAGGAGAAACTGGTACTAGTGGGCAAACTACCCCTCAGCAGATCTAGTGTCTTCACTTGGTCCTAGCAAAAAGAAAACTATTTTTAGCCATTTTGTGCAAAATAGAGGACTGTGTTCTGTTTCTAGCTTCGGTGTTTGTAAAAGTATGTTCAAATTGTGTAAAAACTACTGGAGGTTGGTGTTGATACCACGCATATTCGTCAACAGTGTGAAATTAAAATACCAATGGGGACAGCACATAATTGGTGACAAAGCCATGTCACTGCCAGGAAGTTCACAAAGTAGGCTCACATTCTTGAAAGACGGCCTCAACTACGCCAGCGTTATTTCACAGAGTCCCTTACTCATCGTATGTCCATCGTACGTGCCAACCGTGTCCTCAGCACCACCCCACGCACTGGGAAGGGATGCCACGCCCGGTGCCCACTGTCCCCGGCGGACACGGGCAGGACGCCCTCTCAGAGGAGAGGCTGTCCGACACGGACTTCCGACGGTGAGCGGGGAGCAGCCTCCGGAAGAAGAGCCGCGAAGCACGACTCACGTCCCGGGGCTTTGGGGTCCCGTGAGCTTCAGAAGGGAGGAAGTCAGGGGGCAACGGACCCAGAGCCTTGGACACGGGACCTGCCCTGACGGTTTTAGCAAGCATTTGATTTATGATTCGGGAGCTTTCTGGGATCAAGGGAAGAATAAAGACTTCTCTACATAGATAAAGTATCTCTTTGAGATAATTCTTTTTATAAGCAAATCAATGACCCCCCCCTTACAGAAAGAGACTCACAGTGAATTCTGCTTCCTCCTGTATTTCTTACTGACCACCTCCCCAATATAAACGGACACGTGAATGTGTCTCTTTGACATCGGGAGAGGGAGCACTCCCAGTCACTCCCACTTTAACTGCTTCTTCCTCAGCATCATTCTCAGGAATCTAAATTGCACCAAAAAAAGAATAAATAAAGTACAACTTGTCCATTTTCTGGCCACCTGGCCTCACGTTAAAGATCTGAAAACTGAGGCCACGGGGGAAGACAATTTCCCCGAGTCACACAGCTTTGTCTAGCAGTCAAGGTCTCTAAAGTGAAGAATTTTATTGTGTGAAGGTCACGCTTCAATCGCCTGACCCTGCCACAGGCGTACGGGGACGTGGGGGAAAACGGCAGGGAGCGTTTGTAGATAGACGTGATGCACGCTGACATTTTCCTGGTCACTTCTCCTCTTCGCCATTTGCATAAAAACCCAGGTGAGGCGCCCGGCCACGGTCAGGGCGCTCCCAAGCACAGCTTCTGTCCCCACCCCAGTGCCCACCATTCCCACACAAACCGATCCACCACACGGACTCAACAGGCCAGAGACATCTACCGGCATATTCTCTAACTCCTCTCTCTGTTTTTCATTTAGCAATATGAGGACAACAATATCCCCCTCCCAGGGGTGTGTGAGACGATGGGATTGTGCACGCACCACACCTCGGCTGTGAGTGTCCTCAGTAGACCCTCCAGAAACATCAGCCCCAGTGCGCACCTGCTATTACAGATTGTGCATCAGTCCACACCGGTCTACTGCGTGCGGATACGACGTAGTCCGTGTCAGTGATGCCCACTGGCCATGCTGCTCAGTGCGGCGGTCCCTGCGGAGGGAGATGGTCCACCACGTGGGACACAGTGACCGTTCTGAGAGGTTCAATTTTACTCAAATTTTGGAGGGATACTAGATAATTTAAATAATCTAAGAGCCTTCCGGGAACTGGCCCAGAAGAAACCCAAGTGCCCAGATGTGAGCACTGGGGGCAACACAGCGGAGACAAGCTGCCCAGGCGCAGAGCTCAGACCCCGTTATGGTGCCTCTGCACGGAGGGGCACTCGGCGTCCAGAGCGAAGACGGAAACCGTCCCTAGGAGCTGGCGTGCCCTGGTCACCCACTGGATTACTGAGTGAACAGAAGCAAAGGCTTCTAAAATACTTCAGCAAAATGAATAAATATGCAAATACATAAATAAATAAAGCAACCAAGTGGTAAAATCTTGATTATTTCCGAATCTTTTACTTCCACATTAGTGTTGTTTCATCGGATACTTTTGGCGATTCTCACTAAAAAATGTAAAACCTCGCAAGTTGAGAAAAACATCATATGTAGCAGTTTTGTTCACTCTGGAAGTTTCCTTCTATTTAAGAAGATTCAAGCAAAGGCATCACGACTGTTGAGCTACCCACGTGTCCCTCCCCGAAGCTCCGCACCTGAAGGCTGTGCGCTCTGACACTAAGCAGGTGTCGCTGCTTGTGGCCTGGGAGGCGGGAAGGACGCCTCGCAAAGAGCAGGCTGTGACATCTCCTCAGTCAGGAGCACCCCTGGGGCCACGCTCAGGAGAGCACAGGGCGGGGCACACGTGCCCCCCGGAACGGGCTTTGCTGTCGGGCTGTTGTTGCTCAGGCGCTCTGCCCCGCACTTCCCTTTAGAAAAGCACTCGGCAGTGTCACTCCTTGGATGCAAGGGCCCGGTTCCAAAAGCACGGACAGGCAGCGGGGTTACGGAGCTGTCACCTGGTTCTAAAAGCACGGACAGGCAGCGGGGTTACAGAGCTGTCACCTGGTTCTAAAAGCACGGACAGGCAGCGGGGTTACGGAGCTGTCACCTGGTTCTAAAAGCACGGACAGGCAGCGGGGTTACGGAGCTGTCGCCTCTTTATGGACGAGAAAATGGAACGCCCAACGCCAAAGCACGGGGAGAGCAGCTTGGCGGGAACCCCACAGGCCCCCGGCCCAGCTCAGCCACAGCTCGTGGGACTCCAGTTGGCTTTTATCTGCGGGAAGTGTGACACCGGGAAAAAACGGGACACGCATCTCCCGACTACGTACTTGGAAAGGTCCCCTGACGTTTGCGGCCTTCTAGCCCCGCCCCGGCACGGGGACAGCCCTGGGCTCGCGCACGCGGCGGTGACACCTAGAGGGAGCCGTTACGTGGCCGGGCTCCGTGGCACCGAACCGCACGCCCTCACCCGCATGCCCTGAACCCCGGACACAGTCTGGGGGTGTCCCAGTGCTGGGGCGAGCTCGCCATCCTGCCGCAGTGCCTGTGCCCCCTAAACAGGCATCGATGGGTCTGAGACCGTCAGCCCCGGCAGACAGGAAAGGCAGCCCACATGGCTTCGTCACGCGTGGGGCGTCACCCTGAGAGCAATAAGGGGGTGACACAGAGCAGCCGAAGCTCACGGACACAGACAACAGCTGGGTGCTTGTCGGGGGTGGGGGGTAGCATGAGGAGGGAGGGAAGTCGTCACCGAGTAACGGAACACCAGGCTGACCCGTGCAGCGACGCCTAGAGCAGATGTGGATAAAAGAGGAGGTCCACGGGCGAGGGACCGGAGAGACAGCACAGATCCTAAGTCCAAACGCTGGGTACACGGAAACGTTTAGAAGCAAACGAAACAGCCATGCGAGCAGCCCCCTCTGTCGTGCGCGGTGACCCCGAGGTCGTGCGGGTAACTGTGGCCGCGGGTGCCTGCAGAACGGCGCCCTCGGTGCTGTCAGAGTCCCCTCCTGTCACTTCCTTAATGTTACGTACGGGGACGGCTGAGGTGGCTTCCCGTGAGCTGCCTCATCAGGCCCCGTGCCGGAGCGTCACAGCCTAAACACGCACGATGGCCTGTTCTCCTCAGCAAGTCCTACGTCCTAAGGGGACCACAGCACCGACGCAGAGACCGGCCCCGCCGGTGTCCTGGCCCGGTCAGCGGACCCGGCCTGCGGGCGGGCCCCTCTGCGTGGTCCTATACCATAACGGTGGTCACATGTCACAGGACGCCAGGCCCCGCCTCCTCCGCCTGCGGGCTGTCCCCTCTGCGTGGTCCTGCACCATAACAGTGGTCACATGTCACAGGACGCCGGGCCTGGCCTCCTCCGCCTGCGGGCTGTCCCCTCTGCGTGGTCCTGCACCACAACGGTGGTCAAATGTCACAGGACGCCGGGCCCCGCCTCCTCTGCCTGCAGGTGGCCCCCTCTGCGTGGTCCTGCACGACGACGGCCACGTGTCCAGGACGCCCGCCCACTTGGTGACAGCACTTTCTCTCCGCCGCCGGCCTTCTCTGAACCTTGTTGGAGTTCTTTCCAAACCTCCTCCCCATCGGTGAGGGAAGACACGTGCCCCCTCCTCCACCTCCCACTGTGACATCCTGAGCGTGACAGGAACATGAACCCAGAGCCTTCGGTGCAGCCCCGGGATGACGGAAGTCCCTACGGCAGTGGCACGTCCCGGGGCAGCGGGCACGGCGTCGGGGCGGTGGCCCTCTGGTCCGAGAGCACCCGCGGGAAGGGACAGAATGACGGCGGGAAACCCACAGTGCTGAGGGCGGGGTGACAGGGCTGAAGGTCCCAGGAACGCTGTCACCAGCGAACGTTTCCTAGTCGTCATGCGCGCGCCAACAGCAGAGCAGCCCATGGGGACCAGGACCAACCCGGACCGAGATGTTTTCCGATAGCCCCCAGCGGGCCCAGGAGGCCGGCACAGGGGTGATCGTTAGTCTGTTCTGCAATCAGGTGGGAGAACTAACGGGCCTCGGACCGAGGTCAGTGTGCAATCTGCCCACCTGCACCCCAACTGCAGAAGGAGGAATGAACTACTCCTGACCACGGATTTTACCGGAATGTGTAAAATTAGAGTAAAATAGAAGTAGGAATAGCGAGCCTGTAAAGAGGTGCTAATTCTATCACTTCTTTCATGTGCTGCACTAAGAGATGAGCCGCGAACATTTCCACAACACAGTTTTAGAAACCCATTTCTCATTGGGTTCACGTAAAGGTAGAAAAATTCACTACTAGGTGAACAGAACCGTGGTGTGGAGGAACGCTAAACTTCCAATTTCCTTACCTGTATGAACTGTAAAATGCCTCGGATGCCTCAACTTCCTTAAAGAGTTCGATCATAAAATGACCAAAGTGTGATTCAAGAAAAAAAAACAAGTTCAGAAAACATATGTGCTCGTGTGTCATTCATGCGCGTAAAAGCAATTTACAGTAACTCCGAAGTTACTGATTTTATTCATTTCACCAAAACTAAAAATTCAACGTCATCATCCACAAAGGAAAACGATTCCTAAATAATACAACTAACAAGGAGTTTTCGTGCTGACTAATTTCAATAACAGAATAAATGCATCTCTTTAAGATGCCACTTCAGAATTTTTTTCTTAAACTTGCAAATGTGTACATTTTCAGTACTTTTGACTAATGACCCTTTACCGGCCTTCTGGACGCTCGTACCACTCACTGCATTTTGTATTCATGACGTCGTGATGCCTGTCCGGTGTAATGAGGTGTTGTCACAGGTGACCTTTGGATGTGACTGCTCAGCCGACTCTGGTGCCAGTAAGACGAAGGGGGCGTGTCTCTGCACCTCGGTGAGGAAGGCTCATTGCAGACGGATGGCTGACCGGCAGTCCCGGGGACGGGGGCGCTGCCCAGTCTGCTGAGGTGGCTGTGGCTCCCGACTGGCTCTGGAGGTTCTGTTGGTGGCGCAGAGACGGGGCGCACTGTAATCGTTTCCACAGCCCTCCGGTGCCCGAGGCACCAAAGCCCACTGAAGGGGGCTCACACCCCCGGCTTGAACCTGGGCCCCAAGTCGTTTCCCGATGCCCCTGATGTCCACAGCGGCCCCGGGAGCTCCATCGCAGGTGCTGAGGCGGCCGAATCCTCACGCCGCGTTTTCAGGGCTCACGGGCCGGCCCCGACGTGCGGCTGCACGGGAAGCTCCACCGCTTTTTCAGGTGGGAGCTCCCCTGCCGTGCACGTTGTGACCATTTCTTTCCTAAGGCCACCTGCGTGCTCTACTTTCTACTTCTAATGTACTCTTCCTGTTTTAAAAAATTGCACTGGAAGTAATGGCTAGATAGGACACTTTCGGTCATTTTCTACGCCTCTTAATCTTTCTAGAGAAGAAGGTGTTTCAATAAAATTATGTGAGTTGTGAGTGTTAAAATACATTGTGTAACTACTTACAAACACAGATGCAAATGTTCCGTGTTGATGTATTCTAACAGAATATTAACAGTTTAGCTACACTACCTTTCATCTGGGAGCAAAAACATTTAGTGTCTTTAATGGCATGTAAATTGTCTTGTTTTAAATGAGCACCTTGTGTGTTTGACGTATTGTGTAGATACAGTATAAATTCATGTACAGCTTAAATATTTATTAAAATGTAAAACATTATAAATCAAGACTTAGACTCAAGATCTAGCAACTCACTAAACAATTATGTGGCCAGCAAGTTAATTATTTCCTTTGGGCCTCCATTTGTACATCTGTAAAATAAAACTAAAACAGAAATAAAATAAAGATAGGGAAATTTGAATCTCATTATGGCAATACGTCCGACAATTTGAGAAATTCTTACGTTGAGAAATTTAAATGCCGACTATTATTCTACACGTGGACACATGTGCTAACTCATATACATAGTCTGCTCAATTTGCCGAAGGTTTAACAAATATGCAAATAACGGTAATAAGAAAAGAGGTAAGAGAAAAGATTACAGTATGGGGGAGAGGATCATGTATTTTCAAAGCTATTAGGTTTAAAACAACTAGACCAACACTCCAAGTTCTAGTCTTGCTGGGTTAATACTGAACTAAACACAAAAGCTGCATTAGTACCAAGTATATCTACTACATGTGTGTACGGTCAACTTTAATTAAGTTCGTTGTTCTTTAACTTTCTAACTTCAACTCAATAAAAATGTTTAAAAATTAACTTCACTGTTTTGAATTTCAAATGAAGTTGAATACCACTGTTGGTGACATACCCTGAAACATAAATTAAGTGGGAAAATTACGAGTGTTATCATATTTAGTGATATGTATATTACCTCATTTTTTAAATATCAAAATGCACTCATACGCACCAATTATAATCATGAGTCACTGAGTTTTCTGATCCAATGTTTCAAGATGCAGGAATGAAATGTCAACGTTAGACCTGAGTTTCCCGCTTCTTTCAGTCTTTAAAACCCTGTAACTTAACATCAGTAAACACTCGGTCAATTTTCTAAGGGGAAGAAATTAAGTGTAGTGTGACACGACGTATCCGTTAGCGTTTGGAGACCATTCAGCCCCGTGCACTGTGTTGGGCCCAATACAACCAACACTCGTCCCTTGGCGTGTGCGTAGGGCTGGGTCCGAGCCAGCTGAGCTAGGAGTCTAGGGTCGCCGAGCTCAGAGGTCTGGGGCCTCGGCTGCAACGGCTGGGGACTGGTCTCACCATCTTTCTCCCACAGCCGGAGAGCCCAGGTGTCTTCACAAGTGGCCGAAGTCTTCCCAGGAATAAAACTGGGCAACCCCCGAAGGGTAGGAAGTCCTCACACTTCCATTGTCCCATTCGGCGTGTCCCGTGGCCACGCGCACTCAGTGCGGGCGGGGGCCACGGAAGGGGGTGGGGACGGGCAGGCGTTCTCCACGCCCACGCGGGGTGCACGGCCCCCCTTTCCGCGGCAGCCCCGGTCCCCCCGGCTGCTGGGAGCTGGGGGCCTTGTGCACCCGGGAGCTGGTTCGCACGGCTTGCTTTTTAAACTACCTGCGGCCCAGAATCCCGGCCGGTCGTCTGGGATCCCTGCTGTCCCTTTATGCCACGGTAGACGCACGGCCAACGCAATGCTGACCGGTCCCTGGTACTTCTTCTTCCTTCGTACACGACAGGTAGGTGGTCGCGGCGAAACCTCCCGAGCGTTTCGTTTACCACCAGTGTTCTAACTCTGAGTATTTGCAATCTCTGATTTCTCTTATTCTGCTTCTCCGCGCAAGCCGCGCCTGTCCTTAGGGACCACAGTGCATTTAAAACTCATGCTGTTCCCTCACGTTCACGTTCTCTGAGGGAAGGCCTTGCAGCGGTCCTGCTTCGGGGGACGGGGGACCCCAGCCTGCTGCGGCTGTGCAGCCCTCCCCGAGACTACGCCCGTCCCCCCGTAGCCTCCCGGAGGCACGAAGGACAAGGCGCAGAAGGACCCAACGTCGTCACACCGTCTTCCACGGACAATCTCGCTCCGGCTGACGCCTGCGACGCTCGTCACAGCCGATGCACGGACAACACACACGTATGCCAGCCGCGGTCTCCAGGACCGTCTCGCCCAGCGCCGGGTGGCACGCAGCAGGCGAGGGGCAGACCGGGACCCAGAGGGAGCACTCCCCGCAGCACCCGTCCCCACGGCGGGGTGGCGATACCTGGGCACGCCCTCTGTGGGCCAGCGCGCCCCCACCTTCCCGGGCAGCGCGCCCCTCTGCGGCCTGCGCTGCCCCCCCTCAGCAAACGTGGCCTTCCCCCGCCTCCCCGTGCCGCTCGCTTTCACTCCATCCCTGCCTCCCGCACACAGCCGCCCATGACATCAGTGAGCACCCACTTAAATGGTCATCGGTAACCCAGACTGCTCTCTAAGCTCTGCAGCCACGTGTCCCACCCCGTCCGCGGTGGGGACCGAGACATCCGCAAAGGCAGAGGCTGCATCACATTGATGTGCCATAGCGTCTCCAACGGCGGGCCTGGTCCTTGGCACATGGTAGGTAGGCATCCAATGAACACAAGGCACGTGAGTGGACGGACGGACAAACGGACACGGCGAGTGAGCTGATGTGCGCATCCGATGGCGGAGCTGACTCTGCGGGAGGGTCGGATGCAGTCTGAAGCCTCCGTGATCACACAGCCGGGGCGGGAGGCTTTGCAATGGCACCGAGCATAGAGCAGCGAGCGGGCCCGAGAGAGCCACTGCCCTCCTGAGACCTGGGCCTGGACCTGGGCCCCATCTCTGTCCCTCCTGCCACCTAAAATGATCTGGTCCTGGAAAGAGGCTGAAAGCCCACTAATTCCACTCAACTCAGAGCTGCTGACCAGATCCCACAACGTTACTGTCTTCTCTCAGCTCTTACTAAGTGTCCACACGTGTGTGCACACACACACGTGCACACACACACATGTCCACACATGCACACACACGCACACACACGCACACATGCAGATGCATGCACTCACGCGCACACACGCATACACACACACGTCCACACACACGTGCACACACATGCATGCACATGCGCAGATGCAGGTACTCACATGCGTGCACACACACATGCACACGCACACACATGCACACACACACATGCACACGCATGCACATGCACGCACATGCACATGCACACACATGCACACGCACATACACACGCACACACGCACAGCAGGAGCCTTACAGACCAGCAGGCACACATAGAGCTCAGCCTTCTCAATCACCACCTCCGTGGCTCTGGCAGTTCTCGTCGTGTGTCTGGGACTCTCTGTCTTCATATCCTAAGAGAGTATTATCAGGATTAAAATTAATGAAATAGCACATAAAATCCATTTTGCATCAGAGACACAGCTCCTTCATTTCTGCTGTACTGAAGTGAAGTTCATGTAATTGGCACTTAATTTTTTTCTGTCGATACTTCAGGCCTGTCACTTAACCAGAGAGAGAGATTTAAGGAAGGCCAGAGAGGTCACAGTAGCCTCCAAGGTCCACACGTTATAGTTGATGTGTTCTTGATTACTATTTGAAATTTTTGCAACTGGCTCTATATTTATAAACATTTTTATTCTATAGTATTTGATTTGAAAATGTTCAAAGTAATACCTCCAGGCAAGTGGATGTTTAAGGCTTTAGGGTGATGGAAATAGTAATGAATTAATCCTCATCTACCAAAATTTTCACTTTTCTGTTTATTATGCAAGAAGAAAATATTCTAACTCCACGCAATAAAGACTGATTTTTGAGGTTCTATAATAATGAATTCATTACTTAGGCAACCTGGGGTTTTATTTTGCAGGTTGATTTTTTAGCTAAAGATAAATAAAATGTTGACACATTATCAGGTATCAGTGACCTTCAGTTCTCACATGTGTTTGTAAGTATTATTCTGCAGCTACATAAGTCAATACAAAATATTTAAAGAATAAGTCACAGGATTAAGTTGATAATTTTAATAAAAGGCAGAGATAGTAAAATATTCTAACTATACAGTTTTCAAAGCTCCTGAATTTACTATTTCAATAAAATATTCACATACAGCTCCAAGAATTTTAAGTATGTCATATAACACCAAAGGGCAGAAACTATGATAAAGCACATCTGTGTTTTGCTGCAAACCATGAATTTTCCTTGGAAACCCGGAAGCTTCTGGTTCTCATCTCCCTGCTAGCCCGGACGCACTCGGGCGCAGGGGCTTAGGCTTCCACCGAGCCGGAACCGCACACATCGCTGTGCTGTCGGAACGTGCCCGACCCAGGCACCCACGAGGGAATGGGGGCAAGTCAACACACAGACCACACAGGTTACACACGGAGCGATCAGCACCCCCTTTCTTATAAACACCAGCTTGTGTCGTGCTTCGTGCTACTTGCTCTTCCCTAAGTAGGAAATGGAAGACGACGCCGTGTGAGGCTCAGCATGCTGCGCCGTCTGCTGTTTCGGAATCATCCACCTGAGCAATTGGACACCTTGTCATCGTCACACGGTCCTTCCTATTAGCTACTGACCTACACTGCCTCAAGGTGAGCATGTGGCACTGCCACCCATTTCATGTCACACGTTTCTCCCAGAGTCAGCTTCTCCTAAGCGTTCAGTCGGTTGAGAGTCAGGCCCTGAAAGGACCACGTGCTGAGGACTTTGGCCAACAAGAAAACGGTGGCAGGACGACAAATGCTCCTGGGTGACCGGGTGCCGCACTCATGTCCCCACTTCCAGAGTCCGAATCCCAGTCACTGCGCAGCAGCCACTGCAGGCCTAAACTCGGCATTGTGGGAGGACACCCAGGGACTCTGTCGGGCCTCAGCGACCGCAGTTTAACTGTCGTAGGAAACACAGAACTGACGGCGCGACACAAACAGCATTAAAGTCCTGGGAGCGTCGGTGTGTGGAGACCAAGCTTGGGCTGTACCTGCTCCACAACGTGTGCTGCACGTGTACAAGTCCGAAGCCGGCCCTGCTGCTGTAGGGACACGCCGTCTTTCAGGAAAAGCCCAGAAAGTTCTAAGAGTCACCAATCAGCACATGCAGGTTGTTTCATTAATCAGCAAACGCGTATTAAGGACCTGGGACTTGCTAGGTCGCGTGGGACGTGCCCGACGGCAAGTCACAGACACTGACTCCGCCCTGGCACTCGACGTACCAGGGAAATAGGCAGCACAGCCTGCAGGGACTGGCACCACGGAAGAGGAGACGGGGTCCTGGAAGCAGCCGATGGAGGCCTGACAGCCCTGCTAGCCTCGGCTGACGGCGCCAGCTCTCACGCCCGTCCTTCTCGTGGACGCTGCCCCGAGGCCCAGGCGGAGAAGGACATCCGGCACGCCGGCGGGTCAGGACCCACGCCCGGGCCACGCCCGGTGGACAGTGTGCGGGAGGTTGTCGCCGGCAGACGTGACGACGTCAGGGGCCATCAGCGGGCAGAACCGTTTGGGGGGAGAAAGACCACACGTTAGGTTGTGGGGTGAGAGGACGAATTCAGTGCCAATCCCCACGGGGGTCCACGAGTCAGACTCCAAAGGGAGGCTGGACACAGGGGTGTCCGCGAACAAACCGACGGTGAAGACCCTGGTGGTCTCCAGGGAAGAACAGGAAGAGAGGGGCGAGCGGAGGTCCCTTGTCACTGCACACTGCAAGGAGCGGAGACGCACGTCAGCAGGGTGTTCTCGGCTCCAAGCCCCTTGTCCCCGGCGGGTCCCTGCTGCATGCCACGTCGTCATGGCCGACTCAGCTGGTGATCCAAGTTTAGAAGTTATTAAATACAAGTTCAAAGAGTTTTCTCTCCTCATCCAAGTCAAACAGTGAATTCCAACGCGTTGCCTAGTAAGTACCTCTGAACCAGATGTACAGCGAAAGCCCGCACACAGAAGGCCTGAGCTGCGGTCGTCTGAGGGGTACGGACAGGGCTCTCCAGGACAGCAGAGGGCCCAGCCACGGACATGCTGCCGAACCAAACCGCCACGACCCGGATTCCGGAAGGCCACGGTGGAAACACAAATTCAAAGCTCACCAACAGGCAAAGCCTGATACAAAGGGTTTTCAGTCAGCAAGAAAAGTCGTACCGCACAACCAAGTTTGCATTGCTAGCAACATTAATGATGAGAATTACCGGAAAAGGGAAATAACGTGAAAACTAATGTAAGCAAAATGACAGGAACACAACTTCCAGATCACGTGCATAAGACGGGCAGGTGGGTGGGGGTGGGGAAAACAATTAGGCTGCGGCCCCCACGCCACGTGGAGACTTAGGTGACCTTCCGTTCTCCAGTCAGAGACAATAAGGTTCAAAAACATCCAACTGTGTGACGTTTTTCCAAATAAAGGAACAAACTCCATTTGGCAAAACCCGAGGGGAGGGGGAGGGGAGGATTAAAACCATGAAGACATAAAAGAAAAATCAATGTAGGGGTATACAAGTACAGGAACTTTCCAACTGTATGTCATTGACTTGAAAGGTCGATGACAAGGTTAAAGAAATTGTGCAACTTGTATCTAAAAACTTAACACGGCTAACGCTAAAGCCTCTTCCAGTCCACGAGGAGAACTCCCCGGTGGAAAAGGGGCAGGGGACATGGAAAGGGGACTCACAAAAATAAAAACGACACGCGGCCGATAACCATTTGGCTTTATTAATTTTAGAACTGCAGATCAATATATGAATACGTTTTTGTCCTATAATACTTTAGAAAATGAAAATAATAGTAGAAGGGCGGTCCCCACGTGGGCGAGGGCAGTCCCCACGTACGTGAGGGCGTTCCCCACGTGGGCGAGGGCGTTCCCCGCGTGGGCGAGGGCGTTCCCCACGTACGTGAGGGCGTTCCCCGCGTGGGCGAGGGCGTTCCCCACGTACGTGAGGGCGTTCCCCGCGTGGGCGCGGGCGTTCCCCACGTGGGCGCGGGCGTTCCCCGCGTGGGCGAGGGCGTTCCCCACCTGGGCGAGGGCGTTCCCCGCGTGGGCGAGGGCGTTCCCCGCGTGGGCGCGGGCACGCACGGGCTGCACTTACAGGCCCTCGGTCTGCACGCTGACTTCCCCAGCCCATCTGTAGAATGTGTCATATTGCAGAACCAGAAATACACAATTGCCGATGTACACGGACCACCACTACGAAACAGCGAACTACAAGGGCCGACCGGGCAAACCTCTTACAGTACGTGGCTGGGTACTTCCCGGACGGCCCTCGTGTTCAAAATAACGAAGACGCCCGACGGGCTGGCCAGATGCCCCATTTCAGCTGAGACCGAGAACAGCGGGGCTGTCCTGTGCCCGTGGTGCGTGCGGTCAGCCCGGGCCCCCTGGGCTGGACTCCGGGTGTCAGCACGGTGACCGCACGCACCGCCCGGGACGGGACAGCCCCGCTGTTTTCGGTCCCGTTTTAGATGGGACGACGGGTCCCACCCGCGACAGGAGAAAACGCGGGTGCCGTCTGACGCATCGATGAAAGAGCGCGGTGCGTCCTCCAACGTGACGGCGTTGCGTGGCAGAGAAAGAGCGCGAGCGCCCCGGGGAAGCCGCCCGGCCCGGCCATCTGGCGGGCGGGCCAGGACTTCGCCCTCCGGGAGCACCCGCGACGGGTCCGAGCGGGGAGGCGGCTGGGGAGGAAGGGGAAAGGGGAGGCGGCCGCTCCCCCCCACCCCCCCGCCCGGCGCCTCAGCCCGCCCTGCGGAGAACCAGCAGGTACACGGCCGGACGCGGGGTCGTCCCTGCTGCCAGTGACTGTCCGCGTGGGTCCGGGCCGGCCTGTCACACCCTACGCCGCCCCACAGAGCCGTCGGGGTCACACCCCTTCGGAGCGTCACGGTTCCCGCTAGCTCCCGACGGACGTCGCTGGGTGTAGCGTGTCTCAGGATTCCGGCCTTCTAGACTCCGTCCCATTGACAGGGCTCGGTTCGCCCACGTGCCCCCGGTGACGACATGTCCCACCCCGTGCGTCTCCGGGGGACCGGAGATCCAGATAGAGCCGCACTGCGGAGGCCGATCGCTCACCAGAAATCGGTCGGGAGGAAGCGCCTCACCGTCTGCATCTCACCTGCCAGTTTCTGGGCTTTCCCGGTGCAAAGACAGACGAACAGCAGCGAGGGCGGTGACGGGGGTGACAGGTGAGAAGGGCATACCTGTCCAGCCTTCCTCCTCGCACAGCACGTCCGGATCCAGTCGGTCTGTCCTTCCTGGTGCTCACGGGCGTTCGTTGTCCGTGTTTACATGCTGCGTGACGAATGTCCTCGTGCATCCTTCAGGAGCTCCCGCAACGAGCCAGAGGGGGATGGCTTGGCCACCCGGTTTTACTTTCATGCCCTGAGTGCTGCTGCGCATTCGCGGTGCCCACGCTCCAGGACTAATAAGGACGCCGCATGTCCCCTCTCACAAACTGCTGCCCAGCGCGAGTCCTTCACAGACCAGCTGAGGATGGGTGTGCATCCGTGTAGACCACGGGGGGCGGGGGGCACCTGACTCACGCGGAGCCCCATGGTGCGGGGGCCCCTCCCGGTCAGCTGACAGCACTATCGAGGCAGTGGCACGCCAGTCATTCCGGCAGACACAGCTCCCTAATGTGCTGGAGACCCCTTTTACGTCCACCCATCCAGAAGGTGGATCTGCACTTACACGGTCAGGACGGACTCTTCTTTCCTAGACTATTTCGAAACAAAATTTCTCTTTACAACACTGGCATCTGCCAGTTGAGTCTTAGTCCATCTGTAGAGAACTTTTTAACCTTCCTGTCAATCATTACTAGAACCTTAAATATTAGGATGACATGATGGTATTGGGAGGTAAGGGGCTCTTGTCCTTCTTAGGTTTCTGACTTGCTCAGCCAGTGCATTGTAACAAGCAGGGCTTTCAACGTGGTTTCCGGTATTGCTAGAAGCCTGCCGGGAGCTCCTCCAATGCAGACCTTTAAATCATGCTTTTTACACTGGTGAGACCTAAAAGTGGCCAGGGACATTGAATTTTTCTACTTAATTTAGAACTGGGTTTAATTATTTCTACCCAAGATGTAGCCTGAAGCACATTGTTAAGAAAGGAGCCAAGCTAAGGGCGGGGCCGACGGAGGCGCCTGCTGCCCTGAGGCCCAGGGGGACGGCGGACGCCCGGCCTTAGGACTGAGCGCACGCGGAGACCCTGCTCCATGGTCCTGAGTGCTTCGATGGGCGGCGGGGTAAGTGAAAGCTCTTAAAAATAATCACCTCCTAGCATACAGTTTTTAACAAATGTCAGAATATCAAAAGGTGAAGAAATACGTCTAATAATCATAGCTGAGGAATGGACAACTTTCGAGGAGCTCACTGTCATCACGCTACCGTTTTCCCGGATGGTCCTCCGAGAAAAGCCTATGTGGTGGTGTGTTTGTGGGAGACTCACCCACATCCGTGGCCTGTGGGCGTCATCACTGATACAGGCACTTGGGTGACTCTCTGTGCCTCCTCCCGGCTTTGGTTCTGCAGATAACATGCCGCTTCCATGGGGGCCCAGGGACGGAGGCGCTGCTAATTGCTAGGTGATCTGGAGAATAACTAGAGACCTCCAGGCTCTGGGACAATGGGAATTGGAGCTTTCTGCCTAATCAGGTGCGGTCGAGGTCTCGGGGACCAGCCTGGCTGCTCGGAAACGCCGTGCACATCTGTCACCTTCCCAGTTCTCACAATAAGCACACGTCAAGCCTTATCCTGACACAGGCCTGTTTTCTGAGAGGTCTCTGTGCATACATGTGAGCAAGAATCACATTGGTTTGACATACTCCTCCAGACGGAGCTCAATTAGAGGCCAGACTCAGAGAAAAACATAAAAAATACATGAGTACAAGAAAGGTTCATTATTTGTGCATTGTGAGGAAGAGTAGCTGAAATCGCAGTTTCTCACAAGCTGGGCATGGATGTTACTGATCTAAGTCAGTGCACCCCATCTCAGAACCCTGCACACCCGCTGTGCCCCGTCTTATGCAAACACACCAATCACGCTCACCTCAAAGCTAAAAACTCAGAAATATTTATGTGAGAATTTCAGTAATTGTAAAGAATTGTGGCACACACACCCCTTTGGAATTAGTGTACACGAGCATCACTGGATTGACTCCCGAAAACCATTTAATAGTGTCCCCCATTTTCTGTGAGAGATGAAAATGTGTGATAACATAAACAGCAAAGTGATCTCGGGTGTGTGCACGGTGTAATTCTGATCTCAAACTCGGTGGTTCCAGAATGCTGCCCTCGGGCTTGGAAAACGCTACAGGCCTATCAGTTACTTCTTTTTTTCTATCGTCTTCGTCGTCAGGTCCACTGTGTCCACCCTGCAAACTAAAGGACAGAAGCACAGAGGGCTCGTTCCAGCAATACCGAAGCACACACCTGTGCTCAAAGGAACTGTGCAGCCAGCTCGCCAGGGCCGGGTGGGCTGCGGACCTGAGACACGTGGCGAAGGGGACAACGCGGCCACCGAGCTGAGCCCCCGGGTGAGTGCATCTAAGTGCACGTCTGTCTCTTCCAACCGGAACGTAAGACAAGCTCTACGGGCGGGCACGGGCCTGCCGTCCGGGGAACCGGGACTTAAGAAATGAGTCTCGCTCCGGACACTAATTAGCAGTTTGAAATTAGGAGTCACTTCGGCTTTGTGTCTCTGCGTGTGTAAGTTCACAGACACAAGGACACAGGTGCTGAGTCTTATTTTTCCCCCTGTGGCTCAGAAGGAAATGGTGAGAGCTCAATTCCAGTTCCTCCAACCTAAATAAATGTATAGGGAAAATAGGCACTCCCTCCGAAGCACGGCGATGGCCGCGGGCAGGACTGAGTGTACCCGCCCTGACGGGAATAAAAGCAGCAGCTGATGGGCTGTGTTTTCTGTTCAGGCACCGTCCTGCGCGCTCCTGCACCCCCGGCCCCGTAACCCTTCCCGTGGTGCGAGCACTGAGGCCCAGGGACACGCACCGGACCAAGCAGGACACACCTTCGGCTTACTAGGTGCTTCCCATGCACGTAGGTTCACCACCGGTTAAGTCGCTGACTTTGTCTTTGTCCTTTTACCCTTTTCTTAACTTTCTAAATTACAATTATCCAACACGAAAGCAGAACGCGAACAGGACTCCGCCCCCGTGCGTCTGGGGCCATGGCCCACCTCCCGCCCCCTCCCCGCCGACGTGTCCTCAGAGCAGCATTTCGCAGGAGGAAAAAGGCAGCTTCTTAGTCCCATTTCACACTCGCAAACACGCCTGCAATCTCCCTAGCCGCTCCCTGGCTGTCTTCAGTCCTTGGTTTGCCCAAATCAGGGTCACACAAGACATATGATTTTTCTTCTTCCAGTACTTCTCGTGATACCTGAATATCTGCTGCGTCTCCAAACTTTCTGCTCTTCTACTTGTTCTGTTAATAACTCACTGTGTTCCCGTGTCCTCATCCCACATCGCCCATCTGTCCCGGCACCAGAGGCCAGTCCTCCTGTGGTAGCCTTGGCTGGGGCTGGGGCCTGTCACTGCCGAAGGGTAAGAGGTGCTGCTTCATGATCGTTCTGAACTATCACTGCTAGCGCATACTGCTCAACCGTTTACGTTCTAGATCAACCTCAATAATCTATCAAACCTAAACCTATTCATTGGGGGTCTAGTATTTTTGTGTCAATAAAAGTATCTGCAGCAAATGCTTTAAATGCCCAAGCATAAAGAAGG
This sequence comes from Lyroderma lyra, assembly GCA_004026885.1. Classification (NCBI taxonomy): domain Eukaryota; kingdom Metazoa; phylum Chordata; class Mammalia; order Chiroptera; family Megadermatidae; genus Lyroderma; species Lyroderma lyra. The sequence continues at coordinate 9,609 of PVJL010014184.1, read as the reverse complement.
AAATGAAGATTATTTTCATTTATAATCACGGTCCCGCCCGATTAGAGGTGACTACAGTCGCGGTTTTGCTGCACGCTCTTTTCCTGCTTCTGTACTTGTGTGAGAAGTGGACGGACGTGTGGACCAAAACCACCCGACGGCAAAGCCGATCTGAGGGGCAAAGTCTAGATTCAGGTGGAGCTATCACAAACCCCATTTCTGATCATCATTAGCTCTTTCGTTTATAAGTCTCAACCTGAGCATTGCTTTCCTCACCCCCCAAAAATGAAAATAACAATGTTTATATTATTGGGCAGCTACAGGTATGTTGTGTAGCAATCAATTCAGAAGGCTAGCTCGTGCGTTGTGCTGCAGAGATGTAAATCTAGGCTTCATTGGTCACTAACTGTACAACTTATTTAGGCCTTTCAAGTGTGAGTTGTAAAATACAATTGGTAAGTTATAAGTGATATTTTATTGAGCATTTGAGAAAGCCTGTATGTTTAAAAATTTTTTTAGAAAACCTTTCACGAAGGGTAGTTCCAGTTGGAATCTCCGCTCACACTCCTGTAACAGCATGTAAACGATTTTAACAGCCATGACTTCAGTTCCAGTGTAGGTTCAAACTGCAAACGCAGTCCGTATACAGGGAACCAGCGACACAACAGAGCTGCTCTTGCTAACGCTGCTCACTCATATATGATTACTTTTAGCCAAACTAGTGACCAATTTGACCTGCTGAACAATAGTGACAACAATCTACTATTTGAGGATGTCCCTGCCACCATGTGAAATGAATACACATCATTGAGATCTCAACTAGTAGATAGAAAAATAATTGTCTTCATCCGTGCATCTAGGTCTCCAGATGCAAATAAAATTTTTGACATTTTGCACAACTTATACTTTCAGATTTCATTGTGTCATTATTTTGTCCCTTCAGAAAAGAGACAACCCAAAAAACCTGTGCCAAACAAATCCTGCTTTTGATTTTGATGAAAACGTAAGGATGGTCAAAAGACTCCCTTTGGGTCAGAAGTAATTCTTGTGATAATCCACAAGAATGTCTTCCTGCCTGAGCTAACTGCCGTGATCATCAGAGAAAAGTTACATCAGAAATTTGAAACAAAAGTAGACATTTATTTTTAGGGTTTTAACCTACATCCTTGCTTCTGTATCAAACTGCTCCTGTGTAACACACACACACACACACACACACACACCACTTATTTCTATAAAGATGTGGTCTAGAAGAATAAAATAGTTTCTTTGAAAAAAGAGAAACTTTCAAGAAAGCACTTTATGTGCACTCATAGATTATTTTTTAAAATGCAACTTCAGAAAGTAATTCAGAATCACAGGAAACAGAGCTCCTGGGGCCCACGGGGACGGGCCCAGATGTCACGCCTCCGGCTTTCCCTGGAAGTTCCACTGGCACGCTGGCAGCTCGGGAGTCCCCAGAGGCCCCTGGCACTCCCCCTGACAGTCGCCCTCGGAGTCCCAGGCCTGAAACGTGTGCAGCTACAACACAACGCTAGGGTCCTAACTGTGATGTAATCAAGACTGTGCTTTAAAAACATTAAATGTGCAATATGATGAAGCCAGTGTCATAAATCCAAAAGATTTAGGAAAGAAGTTAAAACCATAAAGCCCGATGGCCTGAGGTCGAAGCAGGCCGCATCTCGGCCACGCGTGTAAGTCCACGTGACGGAGCCACGCAGGCGAGGCGGCTCACCCGAGGAGGGGCGTCGGCGTGGAGGAAGTGAGGAGGAAAGGCCACTTCCTGCCATTAGCCAGGTCAGCGCCGGATGGGCCGGAGTGTGAGGGAACAGGCCGGCTACCCCGACAGCGACAGTGCTCATGCACCACACTGAGGTTAGTGTGAGGTTAGCCCAAGCTTGTCCGACCTGTGGCCCACGGGCAGCCCGGGACAGCTCTGAACGCGGCCCAGCACAGATTCGTAAACTTTCCTAAAACGTGACGAAAATGACGCACAGGCCTTTTGTGGCTCATCAGCTGATGTCAGTGTGAGCGTGAGTGTGCTTTGCGTGTGGCCGAGCCGATTCCTCCCTGTCCACCCGGGTTAGGTGTAGTGCCAGTATTTGAAGTGTTTTAGTCCCTAACGACACACTTTGCTTCGTTAATCAGTGAGACGAGAACTCTCATTTATTTAAAATTCTTTAAGTATTTTTGTTTGTTTTCTTGGGTCATTTTCATTTTACTGAAGGATTAATTTAGAAACAGAACTTCATCCTTGATAGAAAGTGTGAGCATATACGAGGGCTGTCCGGAAAGTATCCAGCCATGTAATGTGAAAATTAGAGGCACCAATGGCTGGATTTTTTCTGGACAACCCTCGTGTATTAACGATGGTGAAAGATGAATAGACACACATTTAAGTAAACTTGCACCCATGTCCATTAGCTTTCTACAAACTGCTACTTCGTTGCATTTGAAACTCTAAATAAAAATGTAATTGTAACTCCAAAACCTATTGTAATTCAAATCTGAGGTTCTGGGTATCCCTCATACATTGTCATCACTTTCCTGGGCAGGTGACAGGGTCCAGGAGCACACCGTGCACTGGCTCTCAGCTCAGTGAGGCTCCTGGACCTGCCATACTCCACGTCACAGACCACAACCGATTCAGGAGCTCCCGGTCCTGAAACCACGGTCGGTCCATTACAGTCAGACTGCTCTTACGGTTACGGCCTCGTCTTGGAGTCTTTCTGTCCTGATGGGGGCCAAAGGGGAGAAAAACACTCTCCCAGGTCACCGGAATTCATTAACTATGGATGATGTTAGGATGTGGGGAAGAAATCTTTCCAAGTCTGTGTGCCATTACATGTGACATTCACAAAATGTGTCCTCACTCTTAAAGGAATCTGGACAAATAGCAAGGGAGCAAAAGTTCTAAATGGTGACAGGTGCTTCTCAGCCACAAGGGCATCAGCATATAAATCGGGTGGACCCACCCCTCGGGCACTGGGCAGAAGTCTAGCCAGGTGGCCAGGCCACACAGGGCGGGTTTAATTGGGAGGATGGAGGCGTGATACTCACATAACCTCCTGCGATTTCCTTCCACCCGGTGAAGCCCCCGTCACCGTCAGAGCTCACTCACCAGTGGGGAAGGCTTCCCAAAGGCTGTCGGAAGCCTGTTTCCATTAAATCGACCCAGAGGAGGGACAGGACTGCGTGTCTGGTCGCTAGCACTGACCGTGAGCAGGCCGACATGGGCCGAGGAAGCTCTGGCTGGAGGAGAGTCCCCCAACCCTCAGCCGACCGTGCGGGAGCTCAGCTGTGGGACCAGCCGGTGGCCCTGGGCACAGGACAGGCTCTCCTAGTCTTCTGATCCATCGCTGACCGCTCAGTGACGCCGACCAGAACAACGGTCCTTAAGGTGGCCATTGCAGGGCTCCTGTCCCGATGGTCTCCGTATTAGGCCACACTGCGTTACTTCTGCATTACACTCACTTCTTATTGGCTGTCATGTCTCCCCCCCGAATCGTGAAATCGTGTTTGTGTCACTCTCTAACGTATCTTCAGTGTTAAAAATAACGCCTGTCACGCAGGAGAGGGTCAGTAAAGACTGGTTACAAGAGCAGCACTTCAGAACTCTCAAGGGCTTCCCTGGGACTTGCTCCTTGAGGAAGGGCCGTGGGGTGACAAACGCTGTGGGGGCTCACAGAGCGCACACATGCTGCTCACCGTGCCCTACACCCGGTCACGTAAGGACCTCTGAGGTCAGCAAACGGCAGCAAGGGGCTGTGTGGCGAGTGGCTGACACAGGGCTCTGGAGCCTCTGTACTAGCACGCTGGCCGGGCGGCCCTGCCCCCCCCAGTCCCCCGTACCCCTACGCAGCTGAGGTCACACGCACGGCGGTGTCCCCCACGCAGACCCGGGATGGAGACAGCGGTCTCGTGTGCTCGCTGGGATAGCAGTGCCCAACGCACGGTGATCCCCGGGGGCGCGGAGATGCTCACCGCCGTTCGGCACCGCGTCAGCCCTGCACAGCACACAGGCCACGGCGCTCCCTCGCCCTCCTCCGCCTTCGCTTCTGGCCAGTCCGCGATGGACTCCCAAGCGGGACACCGTCCTCTCCATGAGGCCCTCCCTGCCTTCCCAGGCTGCCAGAGCCTGTCCTGCCCACCCTGTGACCGGAGCCAGCCCCTCCGGCATGCATGCGCCGTGTGGTGTGTCACTCACCCCTCCGTGTGTGTCCCCTCTCCCACGCTGAGAACGTGCCTCACACTGAACACTCGGTACCAGCCTGTCCGACCCGCGGCCCACACGGCTTTGAGCGCGGCCCAGCTCAAATTTGCCAACTTTCTTAAAACATGACAATGACACACGGACCTTCCTTTAGCTCATCAGCTATGGTCGGTGTGAGTGTGTTTTCCGTGTGGCCCAAGGCGACGCTTCCCCGATGTGCCCCAGGGGAGCCACAGGGTTGGACACGCTGACTCGATGCACGTTAGCAGACCCGGATGCAGCATCCTTAGCGGACTCCAGCAGGTCCTTAGAGGGACCCACGTCCCGCTGCTTCCTGAAGGAAACCCCGGAGGGAAGGGTCAGCCGGGTGCCCTGTAAGACGACAGGACCCGAGCTCCCGGGCCGCCCGCTGCCCTCGCACGGGCCCGGGGGGCTGAGACAGGGAGGCTGACGAGGAAAGGCTCCGCAGCGCGGGGCGCACCCACACGGACGCGCACTTGCTGCGCGGCTCCTCCTCCGGCCTAGGACACAGACGGCAGCTCCTCGTACCGACCCAGCCTCTGCTCCCTGCTGTGCTTCAGACCGCAAGGGCAAGGACCCGGGAAGGCAAAGGGCGCTCTAGATTTTGAACTAAACTGAAAAACATGACTCATCCGCTAACGTGGTTATGGCATTCTGTACTTAACTAGACTCAAATGTGACAGTGTTTCCAAAGACTTCTCTCCCCATGAAGGTACCGCTAAAACCCCAATTATCAATCACTCCGCAAAAGAATTGGCAATCAAACGTCACTAATAACCATAATGAAAATCAAAAGGCAGTGTTCCTGCAAGCCTCTCCCCAGTCTTCCTTAAAGAGACCCTTAGAAAGAGCCAAGTTTCGTCTGGGCACAGCGCTGCCAGAAATGGCTAAGCACCACGCGTGACAGCAGGACTGAGGCTACGGAGGAACTGGGCTCCGAGGAGAAAATGAACAGAATGGCAAGGACACTCGGCCCAAGGGACACGCACGTCTAATCATCCAGGGTAAAGCAGTAGGGAGGGTGTCGCGACCCCGAGACTGCAGGCAACCTGAGGAATTTTCACAAACGATTTCCAGCTCTTCCCAGACGGCCACACCGTGCCCAGAGGGCGTGAACGCTACCCACGGCCGCTCCTCCCTGCGGGCCGTGCCAGCGTGCGGCTGCGTGACCGGGGCAGCAGCGTGCGGAGCACGTGGGATGAAGACGTGGGGCTCTGCCGGGCCCGACCCGACCCTGCAGCTCCGGCATTTCCTACCGAAGCGCGAGCAGGCTCACGGCCACATACGCGGAATTCTGTGCCAAAGTGAGCAGAAAGGAAATACTTCGGGGCCCTCAGCAAACCTCCACGTGTGCACTGACCCAGAAGTTCCTGCAACCCGCCCTGCCGGTGCCTGGGGAGGCCTCGCTGCATGGGCCTGGCTGGCTACAGCGTGGTCTCCAGCCCCGGCCCCGCACCGGAGTTAAAGCTCCCACGCTCCGATCCCATGGGTGCCCCCCTCGGCAACCAGCCCCCACTCTGTAGGCACGTCCGCAAGTCGCCTCATTCACCCCAGACGCATGTATCGCTCTCATCACAGGAAATTGCAAAATGTTCTGGAGCTCCAGCCAGAGACACATTTCTTGTCACCAGGTGTCACCTGCAGGGATCCCCAGGACGAGGGTGGGATACAGTCCTCCTCCTGGCTGCCCCTTTCTGAAAGCGCAGGCTTTCGGAATGGTTTCCTGACGCGCGTCAGAGCGTAATACAGATTCAAGGGGACCCAGAACAGCAAGCAGTAAATGCCTACATGTAAGGGACACGTAGAGGGGAAGGAAACCGCGGTTGACTGGAAGGAGTCTGGGAAGGAGGAGACAGGCGGGAAGGAACGGAGCTGTGGGACGGCGGCATCTGCAGGCAGAGTGGTAAACACAGGCAAAGGCTGCATACGAAGGGGGAGGAAGCAGGGACACCCACGGGGAGAGACAGAGAGACCCCCCTGTACACACATGTGTGTGTGCGTGCACACGCACACACACACACGCACACGCACGTACGCACACGTATGCACATGCGCATGCACACACATGTGCGCACATATGCACATGTGCACACGTGCACACACAGACACACATGCACAAACACATGCACACATGTGTGCACAAAACACATGTGCACACATGTGTGCACGCACAAACACATGCACGCACGTGCATACACACACCTGCATGCATGTGCACGCACAATGAACACATGTGCATACAGACACACACATGCACATGTGTGCACACACATGCACATGTATGCATACACACACAAACATATGCCACACGTGCACACAGACACATCCATGCACACGTGTGCATTCACACACACAAACACATGCACGCACGTGCATACACACGCATGCACCCATGTGCACACATGCACCCACAAACCCATGCACACACACTTACACACAGATACACATACACGTACGCACGCGCACACACAGGAAGGCCCCGAGTGGGGGCCTTGGGCACATTGTCACTTGGAGTCTGACAGACTCCACTACAGCAGCTCTGACTGCGGTCAGCTCCCAGGGGGACAAGCTCTGACACACGCGCACCCCAGGGCCCTTCTCTTCCGTGGAGCAACATGTTTTTCCGAAGCACAGGGCAGCCTGACGTGACTTGGTCTTCTGACGTCACGGTAAGAAATGCTGAACAGGAAGCGTGCTTCACGCGTAGCAGGAAAGTTTTCTGTGCATGCAGACTAACTGGCCTCTTCGTTTTTTGTTTGTTTGTGTGTTTGTTTTGGGTGGTTCCCTGGCTGGGAACCGAACAAGGCCGCGGCGGTGAGAGCGCCAAAGCCACTGCACCACCAGGGAACCCCTCACTGGCGTCATTGGATCCAGTGTGTTAGTGCACCAAGGGCCAAGGCCTGGCAGCCAGCACCTGAAAACAACCACGTCTCTGAAATGATCAAACCGTACAAACACACTACAGTGCGGAGTTCGTGATTTGAGACCATTTTAGATCTGTTTTCTACGCCTTTAAATCTCCCAATTTGCTGGGAGTATTCAGAAAATTCATTTTAAGACAACTGCCAATTTTTTTTCCCTAACATACTGGGCATTTTTAAAGTTGACTCAGCATCCAATCGTTTCGTTCCCGAAGCCATATCTGCCACTAACAGCAGCATTTTGGGGAGACGGGGTGTCTTAGCAGACGTGAGTTTGTAGAGCACTGTGACGTTCACAGCAAAAGTGAGCAGCCACGTGAGAGCTTCAGGACTTGGACCCTCTGTGTTTAGCTTGGGGGTCAAACTGTGCTTTCCTGAAAGGGATGGACAGAGACTCATTTTGCTTTTTTTTTCTGATCCCAAGGTTTAGATGGGGCCTGAAATGGTCACTTTCCTCCCTGTCAACACATTACACATAAGAGGCCGCGTCTGGGACGAAGGGAGCAGAGGCCCTCAGAGAGTTGCCGGAGACGGCCACCTGCACTTGACCGTGCCCAGCGCGGTGCCGACCCAGCGGTAACTCCTTCCTGGCCAGGAAGAGCAGGGCAGGCCCTGGAGCCGCCGGAAATGAGAACGTGCTGACGTGTGCGCAGCTGTGGCGGATCATGTGACATAACGGTCTTTGGTCTCTCGGCCAGCGAGACGGAGACGGACGGGAGAGAGGTCCGAGGGGGAGCTAGCAATTTCTGCTAAAAACCAAGTAGAAGTGATCAATATGCACCCAGGCACTCAAGCCCTCAATTTCAAGCACAAGTGTTGTGTTAACTAGGAACGGTGATACAGAAAGAAAACGTCCAGTTACAGAACGACAGAAATCCGGCATTTACAGATTGTGACGCAAAAGACAGGCCTGACGCCACTCTGCTAACTGCAGTGACGAGCTCTCCGGCCCCAGCAGAGGTGAGGAGCCCAAGGTGCACGCACGCAGATGTCGCTGACTGCTGTGATAGTAAAATCGCTTCACACCCAACGCAAAAGGGAAAATGGCCCGAAGAACACGTTTGTCCTCAGACTTGAGACAGTGAGCACCGCATTAGGAACACTGGCCGTTCTGGGTGCCTCCGTGACTCGGTACCCACGGCCTTCCGTTCTGAACTCCCGCCCAGGGAGGGGAAGCGGCAGTGGCGACCGTCGGACAATGGCAATGTCACTCTTTCTGTAGTGATGCATATGTGGAAGGGCAAATACAAACGAGAAATAGCTTAATTCTCCCTCTGCCCCTTAGAGCCTTTACCTTAGGAAACGGGTCATTTCTTTCTGCCCTTTTGAAATGTCTGTGAATCCCTTTAAAAGCTAAGTGAGGCTCTTCCTAGCTTTAAGGCCCAGGAATGCAGTGTGGGACCTGGGAACCAGCCTTTGAAATGCAAATTTCAAGGGGAATACGCCCCGCCCCCCGCCCCCCCCCCCCAGCTGAGGGTGTGGGGACCTGACTCCAGGGGACAACAAGCTCCAAAGCTTCCTCCAGCCTGGAGATGGCAGCCTTCTATTTATCCTGTGAATGAAGCCAATTAGCTAACACAGAGGGTCACCCCAGGGGAACCAGGTGTGCCCTGCCCAGCCCCCTCACCTGACCCAGAGAATTCCTGTGCTAGGGCTGGCCTCTGCCTAGCTGTCATGCAAGGGAGTTGTTTCGGTCCCCTGCAGTCTCTTAGCAGGCTGTGAGGCATGCCACAGCCGGTGTCATGCTTAGTCAATAATGAGGGTGTTTCCTTTCGCTTCCGCCTTCCTGGAGAGTTTTCCTGGGTCTGCAGAAGATTTTATGTTTAATTATACTTCATGGTGAATTCCGTGTTTTCTGCATCTGGGTACCAGTTTTAAAACATTTCTTTCTAATTTTCTTGAATTTCTAGCAGCTAAGGCAAGCACTTCTAGTTAAAGTCATTCTCTGATAGAGAAGAGATGACATGGAAATCCAGAAAAAAGGAAATGGAACTCTTTGACATTTCTGCTCCTTTGACAGAAGCCAGAAGTCCAGAAGTCTGCACCTCGGAACGGGGGGTTGTGAGCTGTCACGCCTGTACACACTCGTCTCATGAGGCCGTGCTGTTCACACCGAACAGTTAATGGCCGTTCCCCTCCCCTTCGGGTGTCAAGGCAATGAGGAATGAACCCGCGCCGCGCACAGCACCTCCAGCAAGTTACTTCCTGTCACAGTCAGCCACTGCCTTGTCCCTAACACGTTTGTATGCAGATTGTGTCCTCCCACTGACAAACTAGCAGCTTTCACACATCAATGGGCAGCCAGAGAAGCTAATGGGGTGCGCGCACCCCCCCACACACACACACTTCACACACACACACACTTCACACACACACTTCACACACATACACCACACCGCACACGCACATGCACACACTGCGCACACACACACACACCACACACACATCCGACACACACCCCGAAACACACCCCAC
>PVJL010014183.1:0-29043 GCA_004026885.1 Lyroderma lyra | reverse complement strand
CAATCGATAGTTTAATGTTTATTTGGGGACGAGTGGGTTAGGGAGGGGAGAAAGGGGAGGGGGTGGGAGAGGAGGGGGGGAAGCTAAATATAAGGGGATGGAAAGAGGGGTCACATTAGGTGGTGAACTTATTATGCATCAAGTTGACAATGCACTGTGGAATTGTATGCCTGAAACCTATGTAATCCTTGCTAACAGAGTCACCCCAATAAGTCTAACAATAAAAATGAATTAAAAAAAAAAATAAAAAAAAATAAAAATCACGGAGCTGCCCAATGGAGAAAATACTACCAAGATACTTTAGCAATTTAAGAAAAAAACTTTGTTCTTACTAATTTGCATTTTTAATACAGTAGACAGTCAGTTAAATGACACCCATGGGGATCAATAGATGCCAGAAAAATATACTTGACACTCTCAAGTAACCCGCAGAAGTCTCTCACTACTGACAAAAACTTGAAGATTTTTTATGCCAGTTGCTTGAGAATGCTGGTTGCTTGAGTTCTGGTTAACTGAGAGTCTATTGTAATAAGGAAATACACTTTTCTATGTTTGAGTGGCACAACATCTGTGTTTACTGTACAGCCAAGTGGCATTTGCTTTATCCTATCATCACATTTGGAAAGAAACAAAAATCATTGATAATTAATTTCAGATAATATAAAAGCTGAGAGGCATTAACTTTCTTATATGAGACTTCAAGGGCAAAGTGGAGTTTGGTGAAGTTATATATGTTTCTAGAAAAAGCACAATAATATTTAACCTAGAAAAATGTATCCTAGAACACCTTGAGAATGACAGCACCCAATAAGGTAGACACTAGAAGAGATAATATTAAAGACCAGTTATGTTGCTTAAAAAGTAGAAAACCCTGAGTGATAGCATACAATAAATTTGAAAGAAAATTTGTAAGTTTTAGCATAATAAAAGTAGAATGTACTTTTTGTTTATCCCATTCCTGGATTGTTTCATGGGTCAGTGAGTTAATATCATTTTTTTCACATAGCATTGGTAAGACCTTGGTAAAATTTTAGCATGAGAGAACACTAGAGGACAGGAATTTATAAGAGAAAAAGAAGGATGATGCAAAATATAAATGTAATTTTTAAAATAAACATAATTTTGCATTGATCAGTTAAATAAATATTCTAAGCATATGATTATTTTTTCAATATTTAATGCCAGAAAAAATTTTACATAAACAGAATATTTTAATCATTAAAAATTAATGATATAAGATTCTACTTGAAATAAGTTTTCTTAATATTGGAGAATTAATAATCTGAATAAGCAATTTAATTACCTTTTTCTAATATTTAATTTTCTGTTATTATATGAACAACATGCAATTACAAAAGAAAGTGAGAAATAAATTATTCACTTTGATTCTGACATGTAAATAACTTGGAAGTCATTACTTTCATTCTTACAAAAAAAGAAGCTGAACAACTGAAAATTAACAGAACTTAGGACACAAGAAGATTACTGCTCCCCAAATATGTAAGACAGGTGCTTACATAGAATCACTGCTTACTGAAGTAAAAGTCCACACTAGAGCCAGTACATGGGTATGCAAAGTTATACTGTAATTGATGAATTGCTAAAGGCTCAATGTGGATAAGCTTGAGAGTTAAAAACTTAAGGGGTGCATGTCTCATGGGGAAGCCTCACACTTTTGTGAGTTTTATCTCTAGGAGCCCTACTAGGTTCCCAATAATGATTAGAGAGAAATCCCACTGTGCTTCCAGTAAGGAGTTGAAGAGCAGACATTTTGAAATATGCTGGGAGCATTCTGTTCAAGGTCAGCCTTCAAAACCATTTTTGCAAAGGCTAACTATTAAAAGTTTCACCAGGTTTAACCAAAAAGAAAAAAAGAATACCCAATTCTAGTTCACTCTAGCTTGTGACATAAGAAAGAGGAATATTTTCAGGGTTAAAACAAGAGAAAAATTCCCCTGTGCTTCCAGCAAAAGAAGGAAAAAAGGTAACCAATTAAAAATAAATGTTATGCACTCTATTCTTCTTGACATGAGTCTGTCTTCAAGGAAAACTATTTTTCTAGAGACCGTCTTGGGCTTTACCAGAGCCTATCTGACCTGAGGAAAGCAAAATTCCTAACATCATTCTCCTCTAGCTCTTTTGTTTCACATAAGGTGGGGAAGGGTGTATTGAAAAACAGTTGTACAAGTCACCACCCAGAACTGAGTCACTACTAAAGTCACCACTAAAAGTCACCATTTTAAGACTGAGACTAAATTATAGATCTATAGAAGGCTTAGCATTCCTCCATAAAATGTACCACTACCCCAACAAGGCTCCTATATGTCTAAATCTTATGTAAGATAAAATCTCTAGGAAAACCCAAAAACAACAGGGGAGAGAAAACAAGAACACTAGAAGATATTTTAGCCTCTGATATTTACAGTTACAGCAAATAGTTAACACAGATAAACATCTAGCCAGATAACCTCTCATTCTAAATGCCTATTTACCTCAGTTTCTATTACTCAGCACACCTTGTATTATTTTTAAAAAATTAAAAGGTATTGTCTGAGTGTTTGTTTTCCCCTCAAATTTATATGTTAAAATCATAATACCCATGTGATGGAATTAAAAGATGGGACCTCTGTGAATGGGATTAGTGCTTTCTATAAAAAAATCCCACAGAGCTTGATAGCCCCTTTCATCTTATGAGAACACAGTGAGAAATACAGGCTGCAACTCAGAAGAAGGTTTTCACCAAAATCCAACCATGCTCTCATCCTGATTTTGGACTTCCAGTCTCCAGAATTGTGAAATAATAAAACTTGGATGGCATTTTTGTAAAAGCAGCCTAAATAAACTAAGAAAAACAAAAAAGACAAAACATACAGTTTGAAGAGACAGAGCAAATATAAAGAGCAGACTCATACAACAAAGATATTGAAATTATCAGACCAAGAATTTAAAATAGCCATGATTATTATGCTAAGGGCTCTAATAATAAATGTAGAAAACTTGCAAGAGATGAAAATTCTAAAAAAGAAAATGCTGATAATAGAAAACATTGTAACTAACATAAATAAAGATATCTCTGGTAAAAGATAACTAGACTGTATATGGACAAAAAGAATCAGTCAATTTAAAGATAAATCAATAGAAATTTTTCAAAATATAATGTGAAAAAATGAAGGAGGAGGAGAAGGAGGAGGAGGAGAGAAAGAAGAGAAAGAAGAATATTCAAGAAAACTATTGGACAATTACAAATGGTATACTGTATTCTTAATGAGAATTTCAGGAAAAAAAGAAAGAGGAAATTACTGAAGAAATATTAGCAAGCACTATTTACAAACTGAGACTTTTTCAAAAGTAATGACATGCACAAAACTACGGGTCCACAAAGCTTAGAGAACACTAGGCAGGATAAATACCAAAAAATCTTACACCTAGTCATATCATATTCAAACTGCAGAATATCATAGACAATGAGAAAATTTTTAAAAAGCTGGAGGGGTGGGTTGAGAGTACCTTGTCTGTAGAGGAATATGGTTAAGAATTACATTGTACTTTTTTTCAGAAACCACACAAGCACAGACTAAGTGGGACAAAATAGTGTTGAGAGAAAATAATGCAACAACATAGAATGGTGTATCTAGTAAAGTTATTATTCAAAAGTGAAGTAGAAATAGACTTTCTCAGACAAACAAAAATTGAGGAAGTTCATCACTGGTTGATCATCCTTTAAAGAAATATTACAAGATCTTCAGAGAGAAAGAAAATTACATAGATCAGAAACTCAGGTCTACATAATGATAGAGTGTCAGAGCAAAACTAAATAAAGGTAAAGTAAAATATGTATTTAAAAAATTTCTAATTTACCAAATAATAGGTGGTTCAAAATAATATATTACAATATATATTGTAAAGTGTTATTTAAAAGTGAATATGATTAACTTTAAATACATACATATATATACATATATAATCAAATGCTGGCAACCACTAAAAATATAAATATAGTCACATGTTGCTTAATGAAAAAGATGCATTCTGAGATGTGTATCAGTAGGTCATTTCATTGTTATACAAACATACAGCCCACCTGCAAAAACCTAGATGGTATAACCTATTACACACCTAGCTTATTATTGTTCCTAGTCTATAAACCTGTGCAGCATGTTACTGTACTAAATACTGTGAATAATTATAACACAATGGTAAATATTTGTGTATTAAACATATTTAAACATAAAAAGGTACAGTAAAAATATAGTAAAAAAGATAAAAAATGGTATATCTGTATAGAGCGCTCACTGTGACAAAACTTGCAGGACTGGAAGCTGCTTTAGGTAAGTAAGTGAGTAAATGAAAGGTAAGTGTGAAGGCCTAGGATATGACTGTACATGACTGTATACTTTATAAATGCTGTACACTTAAGCTACACTAAATTTATTAAAATATTTTTTCTGTGCTCACTTTATAAGCCACTTGCAGACTCCCACGTGATACCCTACAATGCCATAGGGCCCCCAAGTTCCCCTATAAGGACAAAATATTTTTTCTTTAGTAATAAGTTAACTTAAGCTTAATTTAACCTCTTTATAATTTTTATTTAATTTTTAAAAACTTTTGAATGTTTTGTAATAACACAACTTAAAACACAAACACATTTTACAGATGTACTCTATAATAATTTTTTTCTTTATATTCTTAATCTATTAACCTTTCCCTATTTAAAACTCTTTCATTTTTTAAATTTTTTGTTAAAATCTAAGACATAAACACATACATCAGCCTACATCTACACTGGGTCAGGATCATTAACATCACTGTCTTCCACCTACACATCTTGTCTCACTACAAGGTTTCTATGAGAGCTGTCACATCCTATTGTCATCAATGCCTTCTGGAACATCCTGAAAGATTTACCTGAGGCCTTCTTGAAGTGTTGTCACTCTTTTAAGAAATATTTCCATGGTGGTTGTCTTTTTCTTTCTTTATCATAAATTTACTTATAAGCAGATAAAATACAATAAACATTTCTATTAAGAACAACTTTTGGTTTGGGGATGAGTAGGGAGAGGTGGGGAGAAGGGGGAGTGGGTGGGAGAGGAGGGAGGGGAACTAAATATATGATGTTGGAAAGAGAAGTCACATTAGGTGGTGAACTTATTATACAACAAGTTGACAATGCACTGTAGAATTATATGCCCAAAACCTATGTAATCCTTACTGATAGATGTCACCCCAATAAGTCTAACAATAAAAATAAATTTAAAAAAATAAAGATATAACCACAAACATTAAAAAAAGAGGAACAACTTTTGGGTGTTGGAATCTATGTTTTCAAATTTTAAGGAGCTTGTTGAGGCCTGAAAAACTTCTGCTAAACTTTCCACAGTGAGTTTTCTTGGGGGTTCTTCTTTTTCTTCTTCTGCAGTTTCGTGTTCTCTTGCCTCTTTCAGCTATATGTTCCTGTTTTAGTTCCAACAACTACTTATTCATCAGTTCCCCAGGAATCACCTCTAGGAGCTTCTCAATGTCACCTTCATCCATCCTCAGGGTGAAGTTTGTTGCCATCTCCATCACAGCCTGGTTGATGTTTGCAACATTTGGATCCTTGCCAAGTCTTTTGAAGTCATAAACAAGTATCTTGAATGTCTTTTCCAAATGCCATGTACAATCATTGGTGACATTACCTCAAGCCTAGGTAAGGTTCTTGATGTAGTCATAGCTGATGTAATCCTTCCAGAATTGCATCAGTGTTTTCACATGGTTTTTCTCAGTTACAGCAATAGCTTAAGGAATTGTCCTCCTCACATAATACGCTTGAAAAGCTATTACAACTCCTTGATATTAATTAGATAAAAGATATGGTGTTTGGAAAGAGAAACACTAATTTGATATTGGGATGAAGATCACCAATAAAAGAACAGATGATGTCTAGGAGTATTATTAACAAGAAGCAAAATCTTGTCATTCTCCAAACAGTACTTCATTTTACTGGCATAGCAATTTAGGAGGGCATATTGAGAGATGAGGTGGGTCATCCATGACTTTTTTTTTACTTCTGTAGTATACTGGCAATGTGTGCTCAGATATGCTTGAAGGCCCTGTCATTTTCCCTGTGCCAGATCACAAAAACTTTCCATTTGTAGCCTGCAACATTGCCCACAAACAAGATTGTTATCCTGTCTTTAAAAGTCTTAAAACCTGGCATTGACATGGCTTTCTTATGGATGAAAGCCTTTTCAGACATCTATTTCCAGAATAAAAAAGTTTTAACTGTATTGACTATTTTCTCTGGCAGGCCATTATTTCTCACAATCAGCTTATTTAGAGTTTCCAAGAATTGTCATCATGTAAGAAGTTTGGACTCACCACTAATATTCATATCATGTAATAACTAGCAATTCATGAATTATTTAAAGCAGAGATAGAAATTAATTCAACATCATAGTTTGGCCCAGCCTTTTTATCAATATCTTAAACAAACTTTTAGCTTTGGCCATGATTATCATGCTACTAGGAGGAATACTCTTCTGTATCTGGTCTTTAATCTAGGTCATTAGAAGTTTATCCATGTCTGATATAGGCCCTTCTCAAATATTGTTTTAGTCTTGTTGCCTTTAATAAAGCAGATCTTTTATCAGCTTCTGACAAATTATTCTTGTTCTTTAAGATTGTAACTGGGGTGGAATGTGGCATGCCTGACTAGTGAGCAATAACTATCACTGATTTTCCACTTTCATGATCCTTATTCAATTTTAATTTTGTTTCCTGGTCAATCACTCAATGTGGCCTCTTACTGGAAACAATAGCAGTGGACTTAGTATGCTGAAGAAAGCAATGTGAGGTTAAATCAAGCAAAGAAGAAAATGATGCAATCAAAAGATGTGGTTAACCTGAGATACATAAAACTGCTGCCAGCATAACACATAATTGCATAGTAAACTTTTTTCATAAGTAGAAAAAGTAATTACAATAAAAGTATAGTAACATAGTCATTATTATTAAGTATCATACACTGTACATAATTGTATGTTCTATACTTTTATATAACTGAGAGTGCAGTAGGGATACTTACACCAGCATCACCAGAAATACATGAGAAATGCATTGTGCTAAAACATTATGATGAATACAGTATTATTGGGCAATAAGAAATTTTCACTTCATTATAATCTTACAGCCCTACCATGTATTTGGTGTCTGAACTGACTGAAACATCATAATGTGGTACATGATTATAAAGTATAAATGAAAAACCAAGAGAGAAAATTTAATCACATAAAATTCTCAGAGAAGGCAGAACAAGAATAAAAAACAAAAGATAAAGAACAAGGGCAACAAATTAAAAAATAGTAACAGACATGATAGATATCTATCCAACTTTAGCAATAGTCACTTTAAATTTCAATATTCAAATATGCCAATTAAGACAGAGACTTTCAGAAGGGGGGGAAAATACAAGACCCAACTATAGGTTGTCTATCAGAAACCCATTTTAAGTATAAAAACTCAAATACATAACAAGTTAAGAAATGGAGAAAGATATACCATGATAACACTAATAAAGAAAAATGCTGGCATATGATTTATTATATTAATTTCAGACAAAGCAGACTACAGAGAAAGGAAATTATTACAGATTAAAGAGAGGCATTAAATAATGATAAAGATGATAATTCCCCAGGAAGATATAATAGTTCTTAATATGTACAGACCTAACAACAAATAATCAAAATATATAAAGCAAAAACTGATAAAATTACAAGGATAAATAGTTAAATCTACTCTTATAGTTGAAAGTGCCAACACCTTTGTAGCCACAATTGATAGATGCAGCAAGTGGGACATCAGTAATGCATAGTTGAACTAAATAGTACCATCAATCAGCAGGATTCAATTGAAATCTGGCAAATACTTCATTCAACAGCAGAATATATATTTTTTTCAAGCTCATATGGATCACTTACCAATATGGACTACATTCTGGGTACTAAAACACATCTTAACAAATTTAAAGGAACAAAAATCCTACAACATATTCACTCAGGTAACAAGACTGATTTGGAAATTAGTTACAGAAAGATAACTGAAAAAAATCTCAAATCCTTGGAGATTAAACAAAACACTTCTATATAGCACATGTTAAAGAAGTCACAAAAATGTTAATGGAATATTTTTAATTAAAAAATTGAGAACACAGCTTAATATGTGGGACATAAAAAAGTAGTTTTTGGAGAGAAGTTCATAGCATTAAATCCATATAATATATAAGACATAAAATCAATAGTATAAGTTTCAATTTTAGGAAACTAAAAAAAGAAGAACAAATAAATACCAATTACAAAAAAGAAAATAAGAATGACATAAATCAATGAAATTGAAAAATAATTTAATAAAACTAAAAACTGATTCTTTGTAAAAATTAATCATTTATTTTGATTGTTTATTCATAGGTATTTTATTACTTGTGATATAACTGTAAACAAAATTGTTTTCTTAATTTTTTTCTGATAGTTTATTTTTTATGTTAGTGTATAGAAACACCACAGCTTTCTGTATATTGATTTTGTATCCTGTAACATTACTGAATTTATTTATTAGTTCTAAGCATTTTTGGTAGAGTCTTTAGGGTTTTCTATGTATATAGTGTTATGGCATCTGAAAATAGTGTCAGTTTTTTATTATTCTTTCTGATTTAGATGACTTTTATTTATTTTTCTTTCTTGCCTGATTTCTCTAACTAGGTCTTCCAATACTATGTTGAATAAATATGGTAACTGTGGCCATCCTCATCTTTTTTCTGGTTTAAAAAAATTTTTTTTTTGTTTTTCATCATTCAGTATAATACTCACTGCAGGTTTGTAATGTATGGCTTTTATTATGTTAATATACATTTTTTCTATATGTGCCTTGTTGAGGGTTTTTATCATAATTAAAGTTGAATTTTATCAAATGTTGTTTCTGCATTTTTGAAATTATATAATTTTATCCTTCATTTTGTTATTGTGACATATCATGTACATTGATTTGTGGATGTTGAATCATTCTTGCATCCCTGAAATAAATCCCATTGAGTCATGGTGTATGATTCTGTTAATGTATTATTGAATTTTGTGGGATAATATTTTGTTCAGAAATTTTGCCTATTGTTTCATAAAAAATATTGGCCTGTAAATTTCTTTTGTGGGGGTGTTTGTGGTGTTCTTGTATGGTTGGTATCAGGGTAATACTGGCTTTGTAAAATGTGTTTGGTGGAATTTCTTCCTCTAATTTTTTGGAAGAGTTTGAGAACTATAGGTATTAAAACTTTTTTGAATGTTTGGAAGAATTAACCAGTGAAGCCAACTGGTTCTTGACTTACATTTTTTGGGAGGTTTTTGATTACTGATTCAATCTCTTTACTAGTAATCTGTCTATTCAGATTTTCTACATTTTTATAATTCAGTCTTAGAAGATTGTACATTTCTAGAAATTTATCCATTTTTTTCTAGGTTGTCTGATGTCTTGCCAGATAGTTATTCACAGTATCCTCTTATGGTTCTTTGTATTTCTGTAATATTAATTATTACTTCTTTTTTAGTTTAAATTTTGTTTATTTAAGTCCTTTTCTTCCCCAAAGTCAATCTAGCTAAAGTGTGTTAATTTTGTTTATCTTTTCAAAAAACAAGCTCTTAGATTCACAATTTTTTAATAGTCTTTTTAGTCTTTATTTTATTTATATCTTCTCTGGTCTTTATTATTTCCTTTTTTCTATTACCTTTAAGCTTTGTTTGTTCTTCCTGTTCTAATTCTTCGAGGTGTAAAGTTAGATTGTTCGAAATTTTTTTTGTTTACTGAGTTAGGCGTAGATTGCTATAAACCTTCCTCTTACAACTGCTTTTGTTGCATTCCATAGATTTTGATATGTTGTATTTGTGTTTTTATTTGACTCTAAGTATTTTTTGGCATTTCTCTTGAGTTTTTGATGATCTATCAGTTGTTCAGTGGCATGTTGTTTAATCACCACATTTATTACGTGTCATTTTTCAGTTCTTTTTGTAATTGATTTCTAGTTTCATAACCATTGTGGTTGGAGAAGATGATTGATATGGTTTTAGTATTTGTAATTTTATCAAGACTCATTTCGTGACCTAACATTTATCTAACCTACAGAATATTTCAAGTGCACTTGAGAAGAATGAGTATTATAATATTCCATATCTAAATTTTTATAATAAATAAGTACAGAAATTCAGATATAATCTCAATAATAAAATTAAAGTATTTTGTTGAGTATAAAAATATTCATTTGGACTCTAACTGAAAAACAATAAAAATCAAAGACACTGTATTTCTCTGATTGAATATATTTTTAATAAGATTTTAATCTTCTATTGTTTTTAGCTGTGAGTTATTTTTGTATGTTTTAATTTTTAGAATAATTTTAAATATTCAGAAATAAATGGGAAGGAAGTACAAAGAATTTCACATTATTTCCCTGTACTCGGTTTATTATTAACATTTTATATGTTATGTATGTTATCCAGATTCTCCTTAACTATGATGTAGTTACATCCTAATAGTCCCATCATAAGTTGAAAATATCATAAATTTAATATGTATTTAATACAACTAACTTACCCTAGCCTACCTTCAACATGTTCAGAACACTTACATTAGAAGATAGTGAGCAAAATCATCTAACACAATGCCTATTGTATAATAAATGTCAAATATCTAATGTAAGTTATTGAATACAGTAACAAAAAAATGCTGACAACACAGTAACTGTATGATATCAGTTGTTTGCCCACTTAATTAAATGGCTGACTTTGATCTGTGGCTTCTTGGTGCTGCCCAACAACTCTCATGATGAACTGCAAATTGTTAGTCTGGACAAAAATTGAAATTCAAAACTTGAATATGCTTTTTTACTGAAAGTGAATCACTTTTGCACCATCATATAGTAAAAATATTGTAAGTAAAATCATTGTAAGGTGGGAATTACCTGAGTTTGTTACAATTAATGAATCCATATTAATTGATACATTGTTATTGACTAAAATTCATGCTTTATTGAGCTGTCTTTCAGTTTTACCTGAAGTTATTTTTATGGTTTAAGATTTCAACCAGGATTTGACATTATATTTAGTCATTATGTCTTCATAGACTCCTATTTGAAAGTTTCTCAGGCTGTCATTGTTTTCTATGATCTTGACAGTTTTGAGAAATACTAGTCAAGTATTTTATATACACTGCTTCTCAGATTGAATTTATCAGGTATTTTAAATATAATTAGACTGAAAATATGTGGAGATTTTTGTAAAAAGTCAACAGATGTAAAGTGCATTCATCATCTTCCCATCTCAAGAGCCTTTACTATAAATATGATTTATCACTTTTGATATTGACCTTGACTATCTGGCTGAGATACTGTTTGTCAAGTTTCTCAACTCTAAAGTTACCTTTTTTCTCCTTTACATATGGTACTCTTTGGAAAAAAGTCACTTTAAGAAACCATACAATAAGTCAAGATTTATGCTCTAATTTTTTGAGAGAAATTAGCTAAGTGAATTATTTGGAATTATTCTGAATGAGAAATTTGTCTTTATTCCGCATTTATTTATTTATTCAGGCATTTATTCATATCAGTATGGGTGCATGAATGTTAATTATACTCACCAAATTTTAATTCAGTACTATTTCATTTATTTTCTTACTCCAATTGTTTCATCTTTGAATATTGAGAAAATTTTCATTTGGCTTCTGTGTCCTTTTTAACCTTCATCACTGAGTTTCTTGGTTTCTCTCTCTCTCTCTCTCTCTCTCTCTCTCTCTCTCTCTCTCAAACTTCATACACTTTGACTCCTAAAGCTGCTACAGGAAATTCTTACTTATATAATCCTAACCTCTACTCTTGATTCAATTACATTGAATTAGCCATCTAATCAGCTAAGGAACTCTTTTCTTATACTGGATAATGGTATTGCAAATCAAGATCAGGGTATACTAGGTATGCTCATTAACACTGGGGTGTCATTGCTGAGGAGCTCTCTCAGTTGACAAGTCAAGGACATATAAGTGTGTATACTAACTCATGTATATGGCATATGCATTAATATTTCTATATATATATTAATGATTATATTAAGCTAAACATGAATTTATACTAATGTCTCCAACATCAATCCATTATTACGTGAATCATTCTAACCTTCTTTGCTTACCTGTGATCTCTTCGTCCAACCATGAGAAAACTTACACATGTTATCCACCAGTCATTTGCATTTTTAAATTCAAGTGTTCATGTATACCAGTATCAGAATTATTAATCTTATTCCTGAGAAATACAACTTTATCAATCAGAGTAAAGGGCTTGTGTACAGGTTTCTTCTTTCTTTAGTTTTCTACAGACTCTTTATTCAAAGTTACTTAGGTCAGCATCATTTTTTAATCTCTTTACTGAGATTGTGTCATATAATTATAATACAAATAGATGTGTTTTTTTATATTGTGCATTCTACTTTGTGACTCAACCAATTTTTTAAGTGAGTTTTTCAAATGCGTATGCATTCATTAAGGTTCACTCTTAGGGTTATAGTTTAATAGATTTTGACAAAAACGTAGTGTCTGCATCTAAAATAACAGTATTATAGAGAATAGTATCATCCCCAAACAGTCCCCTGTGCTTCACTTACTCAAGCCTCCCTCTCCTCTTCATAAACATCAGTTTATCCTGATCTTTTAAGTATCTCAATGGTTTGAGTTTTCCAGAACATAATATAATGGAAAGCATACAATATGTAGCACTTTTAGATTCTAAATTTTCAAATCAGCGAACTTAGGAGTGTGAATGCTGGATCATATGTAAAAGTGTGTTTTGCTTTGTAAGAAAATGTTCACCTATATTCCAAAGTAGCTGTACCATATAACATCCCCACCAATAATGAGTTCCTGTTACACTGCATCCTCTGTAGCATTTGATTTATAAGGTTAGCTTTTAGGTTTTTTTTTTTTAATATAACTTTGGATTTTAGCCATCCTAATAGGTGTCTAGTAGTATCTCTCTCTTTCTTTAATTTGCAATTTCCTAATGACATATGATATTGCACATCTGTTTTTCTGATTATTTGTCATATGTATATCTTCTTTGGTGAGATGTCTGTGAAGTTATTGTACCTATCTTTAAAATGGGTTTCTTTTTGTTGGTATTCAATTTTCAGAGTATTGTATATATTTTGGACACAGGTCCTTTATGAAATGTGTGTTTTCCAAACATTATTTTCCAGCCTGTGGCTTGTCTATTTAATTTTTTAACAATGTTATTCTCAGAGTAGAAGCTTTTAATTTTAGTAGATTTAAATGTATCATTTTTAAAATTAATTGTGTTTTTACTGTTGTATTTCATTTTCAATACCAAATCCCAGGTCTCCTGAATTTTCTTGTTATCTCATATGTTTTACTTTTGCATTTTTATTTAAGACTATGATCAATTTTGTGTTAATTTTTATTAAAGGTAAAAAGTCTGTGTCTAAGTTATCTTTTTTGCATGTGAGTATTATATTGTTTCAGCACCATTTCTTGAAAAGATTTTCTCTTCTCAATTGAACTGTGCTTGCTCATGTATCAAAGATTAGTTGACCATATTTGTCTGTGCCTATTTTAAAGTTTCATATTTTGTTTCGTTGATCTATTAATCATTTCTTTTACCCATACCATGCTGTCTTAATTGCTGTAAATTAATAGTTATCTCGAAATTATGTAGTGTGAGTTTTCCAATTTTGTTCATCTTCACAATGTGTTGGCTATCTGTGGTGTTTTGCTTTTCTATGTAAGTTTTAGATTTTATTTGAAAATATAGTTGGCTTTCAAACAACATGGGTTTAAACTGTGTAGGTCCACTTATACACAGAATTTTTTCAACTAATTCTGCAAATATATATTCTCTTTCATATGATTTTCCTGGCAATTATTCTCTAGCTTCCTTTATTATAAGAATATACTATATAATACATATAACATACGAAATATGTTTTAACTGATGGTTTATGTTATTGGCTAGGCCTCTATTTTAGAAGACTCAAAAGTTATATACAGATTTTCAGCTGTGTCAGGGTTTTGCATCCCCAACCCTCACATTGTTCGAAGGTCAACTGTATTTACAAAAAAGGTTGTTGGGATTTGAATTGGAATTGAACTGAATCTACAAAATAATTTGGAAATAATGATTTTTTAGTAATACTTAAACTTCAAAGTATTAAAACATTATTTTTGGCTTATTTAAATGTTTGATTTCTTTCATTTGACTTTTATAATTTTCTACAAAAAAGCATATAGTTATATTAATATAAATATTTCTTTTGATATTATAAATAATATTAGTTGCTCAATTTAAAATTTTAATTATTCATTGTTGTTATATACAAAAGCAGATATCTGACTTTTATATATTAATGTAGTGTCCTGTGAATTTGCTGTACTCACATGTTTCAGTAGTTTTTGTGTTTAATTTTTGAAAATATTTTCAGAGATTATCATGTCATTTGTGAACAAAGGCAGTTAAATTTTCTTCAAAATTTGTGCATTTTTATTTTCATTTTTCTTGCACTAGCTAAGACTTCTAGTACATTATTGGATAGAAGTATTGAGAAAGGACATCCTTGCCTTATTTCTGACCTTAAGTAAGGAATGCCTAATTTCTCACCACTATGAATATTTTAGCTATAGATTTTACTGTAGATAGACTTTATCAAGTTGAGTAACTTCCTTTTTTCTCTTTTTTTAGTTTTCTGAGTTTTATCATAAGTTGTGTTGGATTTTGTCAAATTCTTCTACTGTACCAATTTATATGATTATATAATTTTTCTTCTTTAGCCAGTTGATATGGTGAATTATGATGATTACTTTTTCTAATGTTGAACAAGCCTTAAATACCTGAAATATATCAAAGTTGATTGTGGTGTATAATTATTTTTACATATTATTGAATTCAATTATTGATATATATATACATATATTTTTAATTTGGCATCTATATCATAAGAAATATTAGCCTATAGCTTTTCTTTTATTAAAATATTTACCTGGTTTAATATTAGTGTAATGCTAACATCAAATAATGAGTTAGGAAGCTTTTTTGTTGTAGTTGTTTCTATTTTTTAGAAAAGATAATAAAGACCTGGTATTTCTATCTCATTTTTTGTAAGGTATACCAGTAATACCATCCTGGCCTGGTATTTTCTTTGTTGTAAAGTTAATAGTCAATAATTCTATTGTTTAAATAGATTTAAATCTATTCAGCTTATCTTATTTTTTCTGCATGAGTTTTGGTAGTTTGTACTTTTCAAGAAAAGTCACATTTCTGGGTATAGTATTTTTTTATTATCCTTTAACACTCATGGGCTCAAGATGATTGATAAAATTACATTTACTTGTATCTTCCTTGTTTTGGGAGCTAATTAGCCTTGTTATAGCCTTACCAATTTTATTCACTTTTTCAAAGAGCCAGCTTTGGTTTCACTTATTATCTCTATTGTATTTTCTGTTTTTGATTTCATTGATTTATTTCTAGTTTTTGTTTTTTTTCTGCATGTTTCAGGCTTAAATTGTTTTTCTATCTCTAATCTCCTACAATGAAAGCTTAGATTATTAATTTTAGAACTTTCTCTTTTTAAATATATGCATTTTGAGCTATAAATTTCTCATTATGCACTGCCTTTGCTGCAACCCTCAAATTTTGATGAATTGTATTTTTGCATTTATTAGGTGTAAAATATTTAAACTGAGAATCCCTTCAGTGAAATGGCAAAAAAAGAAGCTCAAAGCTTGATTCCCACATAGAAACTCCAATTAGCAGAAACTTTCAAAATCAATTTTGTGAGAACTATGGAAAGCAGTGAAAATCTTGCAGCAACTAAGCAAGCACTGATTAAGAAAGAGTTACTCCAAAATCATAGTAAAGTTTAAGAGCAGTTTTTCAATTTTTTTCTCCCCTCCCCCAGTTTGGCAGTGGTCTTAAAGTGACAATAGTTTTAAAGCAAATGTGACTTTAAAGTGGCAGAGGTTGTAAAGAGTCAGAGGTCTTAAAGCAACTAAGATCTCACAGAGGCAACAATTTATGTATCAAGTGTGGAATCAGTTTTGTGGTACTGGAGTAAAAAGAGCAGACCTCAAATTATTGTGTATGTCTATTCCAAACTTTCTTGAGGCTATGTGAAATGTTGACACAAGGTGCTTCTCTGTGTTTTGCCTAACTTGGAACTTGGGTGAAAAATTTTTGAAAAGCCTTCAACCCCGAGTAACTACCTTCAGAAACCTAGAGCAAAATAGTAATATAGTCTAAACTTATAATGGATTGTTTATTTTAAAAACTGAGAAGTTTTTCTCTGAGAAATTATGATACTCAAAAAGAATTATGTATACTGCAAGCCATGTGCATGCCAAGGTAAGATGCACACTCAGAAATGACCTGAGAGCACCCTAAGCTTTTATCTTGGTTTGATTCCTAGTCACAGTGTAAACATTGTTAATGTCAAAAGATGGACCAAACACAGAGACAATCTGCAAAGACTAGGAAAGCTTCTGGCATTCAGGGAAAGATTTGTTCAAACACTACAAGAATACACACTCAGAAATAGAAACTTCTTTAAAATATCATTAAAGAATACATTCTTAACAATGATAGCTTGAAAAACTCACTAAACAAATAGTGAAAAAATCTTGACAAAGAATAAGTCTTAAGACTCACAGTTTTCAATTTCAAAACTTACTACAAAATTACAGTAATAAAAGCAGTGTGTTAATGGGAGAAGAGTACACATATAGACCAATAAAATAAAATTGAAATTCAGAAATAAACCCATATACCTATGGGCAACTTATTTTTGATAAGTGTGTCATATGCATCTGTGGAGGAAACAATAATTTTTTTAAGAAATCATGTTTAAACAAATGGACTTCCTCATATAAAATAATGAAGTTGAACCTCTACCATATATCATACCATATACAAACTGACTTCAAAATGAATCAAGTTGATAAGTTGTTGTCACTTACATGTTGACATATGCACTAAAACCAATGCTCTCAAAAAATATAAAGGTAAATCTTAATAACTTTGGATTTGGTAATGGATGCTTAGCTATGACAGCAAAAGTACAAGCAGAAAAAGAAAGAATAAATAAAATAGACTTTATCAAAATTAAAAACTTTTGTACATCAAAGAACATCATCCAGGTAGTAAAAATATAATTTATAGAATGGTAAAAGATTAATGCAAATTATATATCTTTTGATGTATAATATCCAGCATATATAAAGAATTCTTAAAATTCAATAAATTTAATTGTAAAAAGGGAAAGAACCCTATATTGAATCTAAAAATAGTATACAAATGGCCAATATGCAAAAGGAAAAGATGCTTAATATCCCAAATTATTAGTAAAATACAAATTAAGACCATAATTAGATTTCACTTTACACCTAGTAGGTTGGCTATAATTTTTAAAAAATAGAAAATAACAAATGTTGATAAGAATATAATTCGAACCTTAATACATCAATATGAAAATGTAAAATTATGTGGTCACCATGAGAATCATTTTGGCAGTTCTTTAAGAAGTTAAACAGAAGTTGCCATGAGACCTAGCAATCACATTTGTACATATATACCCAAATAATTGAAAATCTAGAGTAAAAGATACCTATAGATATCATGTTTATTGCAGCTTTATTTAGAGTAGCCAAAAAGATAGAAACAACCCATGTCCATCACCAGATGAGTGGTTAAATAAAATGTGGTATATATATACAATGAAATATGATTCACTTATTAAAAGACGTAACTTTCTTTTATTTCTATGATAAAATGCTATACCATGTGTTGGTCCTTTGGAAGTTAAAGCCAGGCCCACTGCCCAGAGTTGATCTGACCATAAACTATCAAAGTCTGGAGCTGAAGACCTCCCAGAACTGACATTTATGCATATGTACTGGCTTATGTAACCATGAAATGGCAAAATGCTACTGGACAGGTGCAGCAAAAGGCCACTTTTGTTAGAATACTTATATATAGTCTCATGTGTGCAATTAAGTAGCTTGCTTGCTTGTGATCCTCCCACATCAGCTCTGTGTACTTTCCTCCAATTGGGTAGACCACCACTGAAACCTTCCTTGCTGGGGTAGCTTGGCTCTGACATTTGGTGTAGTCAGTAGGATGAGGTGAATACTGCCTCAGCACCTCTGAGGGTCCCCGGGGTAGAAGAGGTGTGGCCTTCTGCCTCTCTATGGTACCCAGTGACTGCATACTTGACCACATGGTTGGCTCCAGAGGACTGGGATGAAGTATAGACCTCACCAAAGGTTGTCCAGAAGGCCCTGGAGTCCATGGACCTGAATGTTTTACTGGCACACCAGGAGGTGGCCAGTTGCATAGCTTAGATGTTTCTGGTGGTGCTGCAGCATGCCAGCTGGGAAATACAGGAGCAAACTCAACAGGTATGTCAGCTGCAGGGACAGGAAGTAGTGCTAGAGGAGCACCTGGCGGCTGTGGAACATATAATGTGGGTCTCGGAGGATTTTGTACTGTCCTTCCAGGTGGCCTCCAGGGCAGGTAGTCCAATACCCATATTACAGGTTCACTCCTTAGTGCAACAGGTCAAGTTGGAGCAGCCAATGGGGCTGTGGGGTCAACTTCAGGGGGCACCCCAGGCCAAACAGTATATGATGATGACTACATACTAGCCTGCTAAATTATGTGTATTGACAAAGCAGATATGCTAAAGGGCTGGGAAAACAGTACTGGGCTGATTATTGAGATTAGGGGACAATAGGGTGGAAGAAACAGAATTGTCCCCTGATGAAATGTCTCAACTGGACTCCATTATGGTACTCCTCTCCTTGCAGCAAAGATTACAAAATATTGTCCATACTATGTTGCTGGGAATCATTCCCTGATCAATTGGTAAATGGCAGCAGCCCAAAGGTGGATGCAGGCAAATTGCTTGAGACTGTAAGCAAGTGGTCTATGTATTTGGACCTGATACAATTACATGGGAAATGGGCATGAAACAGGTAATGTTTTGAATTCATTACAATAGCCCTGATGAGGAGGTTTTCACCACTACAATGAAGGACCTCATCCTAGTCTCAGGACCCCTGGGAACTTTTGGGACTATGGCAGCTCTTTAAGCTCCCTATGTAGATTGGTGTGTGCATGAAGTAACAGCTACTCTGGCTCAATTGGGGGAAGTGGAAATGAAATAAAAGTAAAAAGGCAGCCAAGTGAGGCTGCCACAGGCACCCAAATGGCTCCCACCCAAAAGATGTCCATAAGAGTGACTCCAAAAGTTGACATTTAGCCTGTAGTAAAATTAAGCTGAAAGCAGACATGGTTTGATCTTTTAGCTATGAGGTAGCCATTGAAAATAGAGCAGCAGCCTATAAAAGTAATCCTGGCTCTTTGAAAGCAGCCGAAACCTGAGCAACAAATTACTTCCCTGCCAGCTGCCAAACTCCTGATTTCAAAATTGAAACTGACTCATTTTTACTCAGACTAGGGATCTGGCTGAGGTACCCAGCTAACAGGGGATACTGGGGACTGGAGGCCACATGTTGAACTTACTATTTACTGGTCCTCCCAGCAGGTATTAGCCCTTGAAGACACAAGAGCCAATAGCATCTTGCTGTATGAAAATTCTGATTGCTTTAGCAGTCCTATAACCACCATTGAGCGATACGGAGGTCAGATGATATGGGTCAAACAAGTGGTTGTGACCCTGGGCATTGGACAATTGCCCACACAGGACTATAAATGGTCTATGTCTCCCCTATCACAGAATATATTCTAGAGGCAGATGTGCTGCAAGGATTGGCAATCCCAACAACAACGGGAGAATTCTGCCTGCATATATGAATGTTAAAGACTATTGTTCGGGGACACCCCCATCAGGCCCCCTTGGTATTGCCCTAGGCTACCCATGTTGTGCATATGAAAAAATATTGGCTACCTGGTGGGCATGAAGAGATCGGCTGTACCATTCTCATGCTCAAAGAAGCCCATATAATCCTTTCCATGCATAACCCTTATAATTCTCCCATTAAGCTAGTGAAAAAGCCTGACAGCTCCTGGCAAATGACTGTGGATTGTTGGGAGCGAAACAAAGTGATGCCCCCATTGCATGCAGCAGTGCCCAGTATTATGGATCTCATGAACAAATTCACACATGAACTAAAACATTACTATGTTGTGATTTGGCAAATGCATTTTTCTCCACAGATATGGTACCAGAGAGTCAAGAAGAGTTAGCCTTCATATAGGAAGAATGGCAATGGACTTTCATGGTGCTTCCCCAAGGATATCTGCACAGTCCCACCTTGTGCCCTGG
Source organism: Lyroderma lyra (assembly GCA_004026885.1). Taxonomy (NCBI): domain Eukaryota; kingdom Metazoa; phylum Chordata; class Mammalia; order Chiroptera; family Megadermatidae; genus Lyroderma; species Lyroderma lyra. The sequence continues at coordinate 8,689 of PVJL010014183.1, read as the reverse complement.
AATGGTGGCCCAAGACATGGCCACCTCATGGAAGCCAGAAAAGGTGCATTTTTTCCATTATATTGATGATATAATGCTAACTTCTGATTCTCTTACAGAGCTCGAGATGGCAGTCTGCAAAAAGCCCTAGAGACCATCAATAAAGACAAAGTCTAAGGGCCTGAGTTGTCTGTCAAAGTCTTTGGAGTTGTCTGGTTGGGTAAGACTAAGATTATACTGGAGGCAGTCATAGACAAGATACAGGCATATCCCCAGCTGACAACAATGAAGCAACTGCAGATTTACTTGGATTTGTTAGGCTATTGGAGAGTATATTTTCCTCATTTAGCCATTTTAGCTCACCTCTTACATCACCAGATATGACAAAAGGCTACTTGGGATTGGACTCCAGATATGGAACAGTCATTTCAAACTACCAAGCAAGGTGTGGCACAAGCCCAATCCCTATGAGTGGTTGATGCCACACTATTGTTTCTTCTAACCTTTTCAGTGGATGACAATTGGTTTAGATGGGGCTTATGGAAGAAACATGGAGATTCTAGGGTGCCCATTGGCTTTTGGTTTCAATTATGGAAAGGGGCAGAAAACCACTGTCCCCTTATAGAGAAACAGCTAGCCGATATTTATGCTGCCCTTCTGGATTATGAGACCAAAATGGGTCCTAATCTTGTAACCATCCAATTGATTTATCTGGTAGAGGGCTGGTTGTGGTCTTGGTTGTGAATGCCTTGGACAGGGGTTGCTCAAACCCCTACCTTGACAAAGTGGGGGGCCTATTTAGAACAAAGGGCCTAATTATCCTCCAGCTTTTTATCAGATCAATTACATGACTTGTTAGGACCTATAGAATTTCAAGCTGTAGAGCCATTCCCACCAATGGAAGCTGAATGTCTATGGCTAGTCCTTATTTAGATGGGCAAGCCCTTATCCCAGTGGATACCTGGTGTATGGATGACTCTTGCTGAGGTCAACCACCTCCATGAGCAGCTATAGCAATACAGCCATCTACAGATGATTTTTAGTATGAGACAGAAACTGGATAATCCAGTCAATGAGTTGAATTGAGGGGTATGTGGCTAGTATTGGTAAATGAACCAGGCCATGCACACATCTGTACAAACAGTTGGGCAGTACACAAAGGTTTAATGCTCTGGCTTCCTTGTTGGGCAGACGAAGATTGGTTGATAGGGCATCATCACCAGTGTGGAGGAGGGCTTTTTGGCAGGATTTATATAAATGGGGTCTCCAGCAAGGGGCCACCATTTACCATGTTCTGGGACATAGTCTTTTAACTGTGCCTGGAAATGATGCTGCCGATGCTCTTGATCAAGTGAGAGCAAGGCAGTTACTCCTCCACCTCGGAGAGCCAGGTCCCTGGCTACATCACAAACTGGGACACATTGGAGCCCAAACTATGGAGAAGGGAGCTCATTGATGGGGCATATCCTTGACCCAGGCACAATGTCAACAAGCTGTGCAAGACTGCCAGGCTTGTACAGAACAACACCCCCACTGGCACCGCCTCCTGCAAGAACCGGGTGTCATTCCAAGGGGTGGGCAGCCTTTACAGGAGTGGCAAGTGGAGTATATAGGACTCTTTCCAACAAATCATGGTTGTCAGTATGCCTTTATGACAGTGGATACAGAAACTGGATTGGGCTTTGCCTGGCCTACAACTGCGGCTATCCAAGAACATACCCTTGCTGTGCTTGATCAGCAGAGTGTTACCTATGGGACTCCTATAATAATTAGTAGTGACTGGGGCACTCATTTTATTGGATACAAAGTACAGGCTTGGGCATGCCAAAATGATGTTGATAGGTAGTTGCAGGTACCTTACCACCCCCAAGCTGCAGGTATGATTGAATAGTATAATGGTCTATTAAAGAAAAAAATTAAAAGTTCTGGGTCCTGGTTTACACAAATGAAAACCTAATCTGCCCAGTGCAGTTAGGCTATTGAATGAACAACCCAGATGCACTGGCTTGTCCCCATTAGGCAAAGTTATTCAAGGGTCACCTTGTTTTTAACAAATATATCCTAAACCTGCTGACCCACACATGGTGCCAAAAATATGTAATGGATCTTTAATTCTCCCTGCTGCTGGGTCTTTGGCACCAGGGAAGCAAGTCCTATGGTCATGGCCTTGGACTATCCAGGCCTCCCATGAATCTTGGCTGGCTCGAATAAAACCTTGGGGTGTTGATCTGAAAGGATTGACTCTGAAACAATGGATAAGGCAATGCCTCTCTATACATGTGACCCTACCAGAATAGGCCAGTGGTCCTGTACTAAAAGGAATATTCATCCTTGCCTTCTGGCCACTTTCTTTATATATCATCACCCCCTTAGGGCAGCCTTGGCTTCAAATTCTTGAGGAACTAGTCTGGTATCATAGGCCAGGGACAAAGTCCACATGCTGTCACAAGATGGACACGTTGCCTGTATTGTAAATGAGGGTAAAGACCTTCCAATAATGGTATCTTTATCTGCTTTATCCTACTGGCCAGGCTAATGGTAGAAAATAGTATTCTGTCTTGGGCTCATAACTTTGCTAAGGTGTATAATGTTTCCCATTGTTAGATATGCCTGAAGTAACCTGTGGAGGCAGCTAAGGGACTATAATGATGGATTCATCCAGGTTCCCTAAACAACTGGACTTGGTTACATACATGGAATAATATAGTGGAATGAAACCTTTATTGCTGGGCCGTTGACAATTAGCTCCACAAGGACCACAAAACCAACCCCCGCTGTTTGGTTATGCTATGACTAATGGGTGGAGTTGGGTGGTTGAAGAACATGTTAAATTACAGAAACAGGCCCTATTATATGTAGAACAGCATCACTTAGCTGCTAACAATACTGGTGGTTGGCTACCCCAACATTTATGTCAAAATATCACCTACATGCTGACACTTCACACTTGGGAGAATGGAGTCTGATATGCTAGTGTTTACCCCACAAATATCCTTCCAGCCAGATACCTCTGAGTTTGTGGATACTGTGGATGGCTTTAGATACCTGCAAATTGGACTGGCCGATGTATATGGTGTCATCCTTACACTGCTGGTTGAGTACTGATGACCATTTCTCACTTGACTACTGTCAGTCCCCAGAGGGTTAAAGCTAAGCCTACTGCAAAGGGTTAAAGCCAGGCCCGCCGCCCAGGCTTGACCTTGGTATAATCAGTCCGTGTCTGGGGCTGAGGAATTCCTAGGGCTGACAGTTACTGCGCATATACCGCCTTATATAACCATAAAAACCTAAACAGTTGCTACTGGGCAGATGCAGCACAATGCCACTTTTGTTTGAATACGTATATATAGTCCCAGGTGCGCAATAAAGTAGCTTGCTTACTAGTATATTTATAGTCCCCCATGTTGGCTACACGTATATTTTTTCAATTAGGTGTACCACCGCCGAAACCTACCCTGTCTAGAAACCTTAGCAATAACATTTGGCGTAGTCGGTAGGATGAGGTAAGTACTACCCCCAGCGCCTCTGAGGGTCCCCGGGTGGAAGAAATGTGGCCTCCCACCTCCCTATGGCACCCAGCGGCCACGTATCTGGCCACATGGACAGCCCCGGAAGACTGGGATGAGATTAGGCCAACACCTGAGGATATCAAAAAGGCCCTAGAATCTATAGAGCCGAATATTCCCCCGGCACACCGGAAGGTGGCCGGCCGGGTAGCCTGGATGTTTCTGGCAGTGTTGCGCCACACCAGCCGGGAGATGCAGGAGCAAGCTCAACAGGTACGCCAGTTGCAGCGCCGGGAGGAAACGCTGGCAGAGCGCCTGGCGGCTGCTGAACGTATGCTGCAGGGCTCGGAGGGGTCTGTACACTCCTCCAGGGCAGGTGGCCCGATACCTATATTGCAGGCTTGCCCTTTGGTGCAACGGAAGGTCGAGCTAGAGCAGCAAATAGGGCCGGGGGGTCAGCCGCACGGGGCCCCCCAGGCAAGGCAGCATACGACAATAACTGCGTACTCGCCCGCTGAATTATGGGAACTAACGAAGCAGGTACGGCAAAGGGCTAGGGAAATGGTACCAGGCTAGCTACTGAGATTATAGGACGAGGGGGCAGAAGGAACAGAGTTATCCCCTGATGATATATCCCAACTTGCCTCCATTACGGTACTCCCCTCCTTGAGGCAAAGGCTACAAAATATTACCCATACCAACCATGATGCAGGGAATCACTCCCTGATCAATTAGATAATAACAGTGGCCCAAACGGTTTGGGCAGATGCCGGTAAATTGCCTGAGACTATGAGCAACTGGTCCACGTACTCGGACCTGGTACAAATCATACAGGAAATAGGCATACGATGGATAATATTTCAGGTATACTACAATAGTCCTGATGAGCAGGTTTTCACCACTAGGATGAAGGACCTCATCCTAGCCTCAAGACCCCCAGGAACTTTCGGGACTATGGCGGCTCTTCTGGCCCCCTATATAGATCGGCGGGTGCATGAAGTAACAGCCGCCCTAGCTCGATTAGGGGATATAGAAGTAAAGCAAAAGAAAAAAGGCGGCCAGGTGAGGTCGCTACAGGGCCCCAAAGGACGCCCGAAGAGTAAAGGGACTCAAAAGGGTAGTGTTCAGCCTACAGTGAGAGTAAGCCGAAAGAAGATATAGTTTGATCTATTAGCAGCAGGAGTGGCTGCAGAGAAAATAGAGCATCAGCCCACGGGGGTGCTGCTGGCTCTGTAGAAGCAGCTAAAGCCTGAGCAGCAGTTCACTCCCCTGCCCGCTGCTACACTCCCAACTCGGGAGTTGAGACTAACTGATTTTTACCCAGACTAGGGGTCTGGCCAAGGTACCCGGCTGAGGGGGGACCCGGGGGACCGGAGGCCACATGTTAAACTTACTATTTACTGGTCCCCCCATAATATGCAGCGGGTACTAGCCCTTATAGACACTGGAGCCGATAGCACGTTGTTGTATAGAAACCTAGATCGCTTTAGCGGTCCTACGGCCACCATAGAGGGATATAAAGGCCAGATAATACGGGTCAAACAAGCAGTTGTGACCCTGAGCATAGGGCGATTACCCCCACAAGACTATAAAGTCTATATCTCCCCTATCACAGAATATATTCTAGGGGTAGATATGCTACAAGGACTAGCGATTTCGACGACGATAGGAGAATTTCACCTGCGTACGCGAGTAGTAAAGACTATTGTTCGGGGGCATCCTCATCATGCCCCCTTGATATTGCCCCAGGCTACCCGTGTTATACATACAAAGCAATATCGGCTACCAGGAGGGCATGAAGAGATTGGTCGTACCATTCTCAAGCTTAAAGAAGCCCAGATAATCCGCCCAACGCATAGCCCTTACAACTCTCCTGTATAGCCAGTAAGAAAGCCTGACGGCTCCTGGCGAATAACTGTAGACTATCGTGAGCTGAACAAGGTGACGCCCCCATTGTATGTAGCAGTGCCCAATATAATAGATCTGATAGACAAACTCACACATGAACTGGGACAGTATCACTATGTTGTAGATTTAGCAAATGCCTTTTTCTCCATAGATATAGCGCCAGAGAGTCAAGAGCAGTTTGCCTTCACGTGGGAAGGACGACAACAGACTTTCCTAGTGCTTCCCCAGGGATATCTGCACAGTCCCACCCTGTGCCACGGACTGGTGGCTCAGGACTTGGCCACCTAGCAGAAGCCAGCAGGGGTCCATCTGTTCCATTACATTAATAACATAATACTAACCTCTAATTCTCTTGCAGAGCTCGAGACTGCGGCCACCAGTCTACGAGAAGCCCTGGAAACCTGGGGGTAGGCCGTCAACGAAGACAAGGTCCAGGGGCCTAGGTTGTCTGTCAAATTCTTAGGAGTTGTCTGGTCGGGTAAGACTAAGGTTATGCCGGAGGCAGTCATAGATAAGATACAGGCATATCCCCTGCCGACAACAGTGAAGCAATTGCAGGCCTATTTAGGTTTGTTAGGCTATTAGAGGGTATTTATTCCTCATTTAGCCACTTTAACTCGCCCCTTGCATCGCCTGATACAGCGAGGGTCTACTTAGGATTAGACCCCAGAGATAGAGAAGTCATTTCGAGCCACCAAGCAGGCAGTAGCTCAAGCCCAAACCCTGCGGGTGATTGACACCACCCTACCGTTCCTTTTAACGGTATCAGTAGATAACAATAGGTTTAGATAGGGCTTGTGGCAGAAACATGGGACTCGTAAAGTGCCCATTGGTTTCTGGTCTCAGTTATAGAAAGGGGCGGAAACCCACTATTCCCTTATAGAGAAACAGCTAGCTACTGTTTATGCTGCCCCTTTGGGCCTGTGAGGCCATAACCGGTCCTAATCCTGTAACCATCCATTCGAGGTATCCGGTAGAGGGCTAGGTACAGTCTTGGTTACGGATGCCACGGACAGGGGCAAGGCCCTTACCGGCCACAATATTGTCACAAGATAGACACATTGCCTGTATTTTACCTGAGGGTAAAGATCTTCCTTTAATAGTATCACTATCTGCTCTGTCCTACTGCCCAGGCTAACAGCAGGCAATAGTATCCTGTCCTAGGCACATACATTTGCTCAGGTACACAATATTTCCCACTGCTGGATCTGCACGGAAATACCAGTAGAGGCAGCTGAAGGCCTTCCGTGGCAGATCCACCTGGCTTCCCTACACAGCTAGACGCGGTTACGTACATAGAGCAGCACCGCTGAATAGGATCAACAACGCCGGGCAGTAGACAACTTACTCCGCAGGGACCATAATAACCAAACCCCTCTGTTTGGCTATACAATGACTAATAGGTAGGGTTAGGTAGTAGGGGAACACGTGAAACTATGGGAACAAGTCCCATTATATATAGAACAACACCGCTCAGTTGCTAATTGCATTGCTGATTAGGTGCCCCCGCACTATATCAAAATATTACCCGTGTACTGAGCCCTGGCACTTAGTAGAATTCCTTAGGATGCACCTGGCGATAGATCCTAATAATCCCAGCAATTATTACTGGCAGTCGGGTAGGCTTTTGCTGTTCCCTATATTACTGCTGTAGGCTATAGGCTCAAGGATATGCATTATAAACAAAGTCCCATGCGGCGGCCCTGTAGGGGTGGAGTGTCAGTCCCCAGAGGGTTAAAGCTAAGCCCACTGCAAAGGGTTAAAGCCAGGCCCGCCGCCCAGGCTTGACCTTGGTATAATCAGTCCGTGTCTGGGGCTGAGGAATTCCTAGGGCTGACAGTTACTGCGCATATACCGCCTTATATAACCATAAAAACCTAAACAGTTGCTACTGGGCAGATGCGGCACGATGCCACTTTTGTTTGAATACGTATATATAGTCCCAGGTGCACAATAAAGTAGCTTGCTTGCTAGTATATTTATAGTCCCCCATGTCGGCTCCGCGTATATTTTTTCAATTAGGTATACCACCGCTGAAACCTACCCTGTCTAGAAACCTTAGCAATAACAACTACTAATTGGGATGCTATATATCATAGCTGGCATTGCCAACACAGAGCCACTTGGTGGTTCTACCCTTCTGTTCTGGCACTGTCAGGGGCTGCTGTCATAGATATAGAATTACAAGTGGAAGCTTTAGCACTACATACAGCTTAAGCCCTGAATGCTACTAAACTAGCCTTAAGCCTGGTATTGGATGAAACTTCACAAATGCATCAAGTTGTACTGCAAAATCATATGGCTTTAAATTTATTGACAGCTCCCCAAGTGGCACATGTGCTATTTTACATGTTGAATGTTGTGTATATATCTCAGGTCATGCTGAGCACATTCAGACAGCCCTGGCTAAGATGGACTCAGAGGTAAAACCCATTGCCTCCTCAATGGAAGACCCATTTATGTCCTTAGGGTCCACCTGGCAAGGGATACTAACAATCCTAGCAAGTATTGCTAGCAGTCTGGTGGTCCTTTGCTATATCCTATACTGTTGCTGTGGGCCCTGTGCCCAAGGAAATACATTATGGATAATATCCTGTGTGGCGGCCCTGTAGGGGAAGAGGGTTGGTCCCTTGGAGGTTATAGCCAGGCCTGCTGCCCAGACTTGATCTTACCATAAATGGTCAAATCCCGGGGCTGAAGACTTCCCAGAACTGACATTTATGCTCATGTACTGGCTTACTTAACCATGAAATTGCAAAATGGTACTGGGCAGGTTCAGCGAAAGGCCACTTTTGTTCAAATACATATATATGGTCCCATGTGCACAATAAAGTAGCTTGCTTGCTTGTGAGCCTTCCATGTTAGTTCTGCATGCTTCCAATTGGGCATACCACCTTTGAAACCATCTCTGCTGGAGCAGCTCAGCTCTGACACCATGGTTGAACTTTGAAAATATTATGCTAATTGAAATAAATCAACCACAAATGGCAAAAATTGTACAATTTTATTTAAATTGAATATCTAGAATAGGCAAAATTGGAGATAAAAAGTCACATTAGATATTATGAAGGAGAAAGAAATGGGAAGTTATTGCTTAATGGCTATAGACTTTTTTTTAAATTCATTTTTATTGTTAGACTTATTGGGGTGACATCTGTTAGCAAGGATTACATAGATTTCAGGCATACAATTCTACAGTGCATTGTGAACTTGATATATAAGTTCACCACCTAATGTGACTTCTCTTTCCATCACCTTATATTTAGCTTCCCCCCCTCCTCTCCCACCCCCTCCCC